>JAHFZB010000111.1:0-16763 GCA_036884735.1 Huso huso
CCCAGAACGCCGAGACGGGTCCCAGCGACCGGCGTGGGGTTCCAGCGGCTCGCTAAATGGTGCCTCGCCAAATGGTGCCTGACACCTCCCCACCGATCGCCACGGACCCCAGCGATGTCAGCGCCCCGCCGCTGGGGTCCGATTGGCTGGCCAGATGGTCCCTGGCACCTCCCCAGCACGCAACGGTCACCAGTGACTTGTGGCGGGGTCCCAGCGGCTTCAAATGGTCCCTGGCCCTCCCCAGTGCACGCACGGAACCAGAGTTCGCCACGGGGTCCCAGCGGCTCGACAAATCTTCCCTGGCACCTCCCAGCACACGCACGGCCCCAGTGACTTCAAGCGGGTCCCGGCGGCTCGCCAAATGGTCCCTGGCACATCCCCAGCACGCACACGGGCACTAGAGACCCCAAAGCGTGGTCCGAGCGGCTTGCCAAAAAGGTCCCTGACACCTCCCAGTGCGCAGGGACCCCAGTGACTTTCGCACGGGGTCCCAGTGGCTAGCAAATGGTCCCTGGCACATCCCAGAGGCGCCAAGACGGGCCCCAGCGACTTCGTGCAGGGTCAGATTGGCTGGCCAGATGGTCCCTGGCACCCACCAGCACGCAGACAGGCCCCAGTGACCTCGCACAGTGGTCCAAGCGGATTGCCAAATTATCCCTGGCACATCCCCCAGCGCATGTGGCACCAGTGACATCGCTACGGGTCCCAGCGGCTCACAATGGTCCCTGGCACATCCCCAGCGCACGACGTGCCCCAGCGACTTCGCGCGGAGTCCCAGAGGCTCGTCAAATGATCCCTGACACCTCCCAGCGGCGCTACGGGCCCCAGAGACCCAACGCCGGTCCGAGCGGCTCGCCTAATGGTCCCTGGCACACCCCCAGAAGCGCGCGCACGGGCCCCAGCGACTTCAGTGGGGTCCCAGCAGTTCATAAATAATCCCTGGCACCTCCCCAGCACGCACACGGACCCCAGAGACCAGCGGTGTCCGACGGTTCGCCAGATGGTCCCTGGCACCTCCCAGTGCAGCCCAGGGCCCCAGCGACTTCGCAAGGGTCCCTAGCATCACAAATGGTCCCGGTACCACATTACTGGCAAGACGGGGTCCCCAGCAACCCCGCGTGGAGTCCAGCGCTTGTGAAAGGTACACAACACTTTAACCAGCGCCGCGGGGCCCCAGCGACCCCGCGGGGTCCCAGCGTCACCAAATGGTCCCTATAACCTCCCAGGCGCGCACTAACCCCAGCGAATTCGGTACTGGTCCAAGCGGCTTACCAAACTGTCCCTGGCACCTCTCCAGCACGATGGGGGCACCAGCGACATGTCTTGCGGGGTCCCAGCAGCTTGCCAAATGGACCCTGGCACATCCTCAGCGGCGTGCATCGGCCCCAGCGACTTCAATTTCGGGGTCCCAGAGGCCCGCCAAATGATCCCTGGCACCTCCCCAGCACGCCACGCGGGCCCCAGAGACCACGCTGCGTCCGATTGGCTGGCCAGATGGTCCCTGGCACCTCCCAGCATGCACACGGGCCCCAGCGACTTCAAAGCGGGGTCCCAGCGGCTCGCAAATGGTCCCTGGCACATCCCCAGCGCCAAGACTGGCCCCAGCAGCTTTTGCGCAGGGTCCCACCGGTTCACCAAATGGTACCTGGCACCTCCGCAGAACCGCACGGGCCCCATCTGCCAGCGTCGGGTTCCAGTGGCACGCCAAACGGTCCCTGGCACCTGCCCACCCACGCACAGACCCAGCGACCACGCCGCGGGGTCCCAGAGCCTCGCCAAATGGTCCCTGGCACATCCCCAGCTCGCGCACAGGCCCCAGCGACATTGCGCAGGGTCCCAGCAGCTCCAAATGGTCCCTGGCACATCCCCACCGATCGCACAGACACCAGCGACATCGCGCGCGGGGTCCCAGTCCCCTCGCCACATGGTCCCTGGCACATCCCACCCGCCGCACAGGCCCCAGCGACGTGCGCAGGGTCCCAGCAGCTCGCAAATGGTCCCTGGCACATCCCCAGCACGCACACGGGCCCCAGAGACCCCGAGGTGGTCAGAGCGGCTCGCCAAATAGTCCCTGGCACCTCCCAGAACACGCACGGGCCCCAGCGACTTCGAAAGGGGGTTCCAGCAGTTCGCCAAATGGTCCCTGGCACCTCCCCAGCGCAGCGCATGGGACCCCAGCGACCTGAGACAGGGTCCCAGTGGCTCGTCAAACAGTCCCTGGCCCCCTACCCAGCACGCGCACTGGGCCCAGCAACCACACGCGGGGTCCCAGCGGCTCGCAAATGGTCCCTGGCACATCCCCAGCATGCGCACGGTCCACAGCGACTTCGCGCGGGGTGCCAGCAGCTCGCAAATGGTCCCTGGCACATCCCTAGCACGAGCACGGACCCCAGCAACCAGGAGTGGAGACCCAGCGGCTCGCCAAAGGTCTCTGGCACCTCCCCAAAGTGCGCACAGGGCCCAGCATCACACCAAATGGTCCCTGGCACATCCCCATCGTGCGCACGAACCCCAGCGACTTTGCGCGTGGTGCAAGCTGGCTTGCCAAACTGTCCCTGACAAATCACCAGCATGCGCAGGTGCCCCAGCAACATTGCGTGGTGTCCCAGCGGCTCGTCAAATGGTCCCTGGCACTTCACCAGCGCGCGACGGGCCCCAGCGACCCCACGTGGAGACCCAGCGGCTCGCCAAAAAGGTCGCTGGCACATCCCCAGCATGCGCATGGGCCCCAGATGCTCGAAAATTATCCCGCGTGGGGTTCCCACCACACCAAATGGTCACTGGCACCTCCCAGTGCGAACCACAGAACCAGCGCGCGTGGTCAGCGGATAGCCAAATGGTCCCTGGCATCCTCAACGATCGCGACAGGCCCCAGAGACTTCAAGCGTGGGGTTCCAGCGTTGCCAAACGGTCCCTGTCACATCCCCAGCGATCGCCACGGGCCCCAGCAACCGTGCCGCAGTGTCCCAGAGGCCCTGGCAAATGGACCCTGGCACATCCCCAGCATGCGCATGGGCCCCAGATGCTCGAAAATTATCCTGGCACATCCCCAGCTCGCGATGAACCCCAGCGACCCTGCCGCGGGGTCCGGCATCACACCAAATGGTCCCTGGCACCTCCTCAGCACGCAGACAGGCCCCAGAGACCGTGGGGTTCCAGCGGTTCGCCAAACGGTCCCTGTCACATCCCCAGCGTCGCGACGGGCCCCAGCAACCACCGCAGGGGTCCCAGCGACTTCGCCAAATGGTCCATGGCACATCCCCAGCGCGCGCATGGGCCCCATGGTTTTCGATCAAGATGCCAGCGGCTTACCAAATGGTCCCTGGCCCTCCCCAGATCGCGAATGGGGCCCAGTGACCCCATCGCGGGGTCCCAGCGGCATGCCAAACGGTCCCTGGCACCTCCCAGCACGCCAAGACAGACTCGGTTACCCCACGCTGCCGGGGTCCCAGCGCACGACAAACGGTCACCGGCATCTCCCCAGCGTTGCACGGAGCCCAGCTACCACGCGGGGTCCTAGCGGCTCACCAAACGGTCCCAGGTAATTCCCCAGCACTCGACCAGTCCCCAGCGACCCCGCGTGTGGTCCCAGTGGCTCGCCAAAAATGTCCCTGGCACCTCCTGGGGCGCCGCACTGGGCCCGACGAACGACGCGCGAGGTCCCCGCGGCTCACCAAATGGTCCCTTGCACCTCCCAGCGCGCTTTCGGGGCCCACCGACCCCACGCGGTTCCCAGCAGCTCGCCAAATGATCCCTGTCACCTACCCAGCCCACGCACAGGGCCCAGCAACCACGCGTGGGGACCCAGCAGCTCGCAAATTGTCCCTGGCACATCCCCAGCTCGCGCACGAACCCCAGCGACTTTGCGCGGGGTCCAAGCAGCTCGCCAAATGCTCACTGGCACCTCCCCAGCGCGCGCACGGGGCCCTGCGACACTGCGACCCTGCGCTGTGTCCCAGCCGCTCACCAAATGTTCCCTGGCACCTCCCCAGCCCGCGCACGCAGCTCAGTGACCCCGCGCGGGGTCCGAGCGGCTAGCCAAATGGTCCCTGGCACCTCCTCAGCACGCGCACAGGCCCCAGAGACTTCGCGTGGGGTTCCAGCGGTTCGCCAAACGGTCGCTGTCACATCCCCAGCGATCGCACGGGCCCCAGCAACCGCGCGCAGCGTTCCAGCGGCTCGCCAAATGGACCCTGGCACATCCCCAGCGTGCGCATGGGCCCCAGGGACTTCGATCAAGATGCCAGCGGCTTACCAAATGGTCCCTGGCCCCTCCCCAGCGCACGAACGGGGCCCAGCGACCCCGAGCGGGGTCCCAGCGGATCCCCAAACGGTCCCTGGCACCTCCCCAGCACACTCACAGGGCCCAGCGACCCCGCACGGTGTGTCTCAGAGGCTAGCCAAATGGTCCCTGGCCCCTAACGGTGTCCCAGAGGCTCGCCAATGGTCCGGGACCCTGCGACCCCGAGCGGGGTCCCAGTGGCTCGCAACTGGTCCCTGGCACATCCCCAGCGAGCGCACGGGCCCCAACGACTTCGTGCAGGGTCCCAGCGGCTTGCCAAATGGTCCCTGGCACCTCCCCAGCGCGCGCACGGGGATCAGCGACTTCGCGCGGGGACCCAGCGGCTCGCAAATGGTCCATGGCACATAACCAGCGCGCGCACGGGCCACAGCGACCCCACGCGGGGTCCCAGCGGCTCGCCAGATGGTCCCTGGCACCTCCCCAGCACGCGCACGGACAGCAGCGACTTCGTGTGGGGTTCCAGCGTCTCGTCAAAAGGTCCCTGGCACCTCCCAACTGATCGCAAAGGCACCAGTGACCTCGCACAGGGTCCCAGTGGCGTGCCAAATGATCCATGGCACCTCACCAGCGCGCGCACGGGCCACAGCGACTTCGCGCGGGGTGCCAGCAGCTCGCAAATGGTCCCTGGCACATCCCTAGCACGAGCACGGACCCCAGCGACCAGGAGTGGAGTCCCAGCGGCTCGCCAAAAGGTCTCTGGCACCTCCCCAAAGTGCGCACAGGGCCCAGCGACCCCGTGCGGGGTCCCAGCATCACACCAAATGGTCCCTGGCACCTCCCCCAGCGACGAACCCCAGCGACTTTGCGTGGTGCAAGCTGGCTTGCCAAACTGTCCTTGACAAATCACCAGCATGCGCAGGTGCCCCAGCAACATCGCGTGGTGTCCCAGCGGCTCGTCAAATGGTCCCTGGCACCTCACCAGCGGGCGCACGGGCCCCAACGACCCCGCGTGGAGTCCCAGCGGCTCGCCAAAAAGGTCCCTGGCACCTCCCCAGCGTGCTCATGGGGCCCAACGTCCCTGACACACCCCCCAGTCTTGGCGATGAACCCCAGCGACTTCGCGCGTGGTCCGAGCAGCCAGCCAAATGGTCCCTGGCACCTCCTCACGAAGCGTGCGCATGGGCCCCAACTGCTCGAAAATTGCCCCTGGCACATCCCCCAGTGACCGGGCCCCATGGGTCGAGATCCCAGCGGCTTACCAAATGTTCCCTGGGCCTCCCCAGCGCGCGCGAGCGGGGCCCAGCGACCCAGCGGGGTCCCAGCGCACGCCAAACGGTCACTGGCATCTCCCCAGCACGTGCACGGGGCCCAGTGACCCCACGCGGGGTCCCAGCGGCATGCCAAACGGTCCCTGGCAACTCCCCAGCACGCGCACAGACTCTGGTGACCCCACGCGGGGTCCCAGCGGCACGCCAAACGGTCACCGGCATCTCCCAGCACGTGCACGGGCCCAGCTACACACGCGGGGTCCAGCGGCTCACCAAACGGTCCCGGGTAATTCCCAAGCACTCGACCAGTCCCCAGCGACCCCGCGTGAGGTCCCAGCGGCTCGCCAAAATGTCCCTGGCACATCCCCAGAGAGCGCACGGGCCCCAACGACTTCGTGCAGGGTCCCAGCGGCTTGCCAAATGGTCCCTGGCACCTCCTCAGCACGCGCACGGGGATCAGCGACCCGCGCTGGGACCCAGCGGCTCGTAAATGGTCCCTGGCACATCCCAGCAGCGCATGGGCTCCCAGCTGCTCGAAAATTACCCTGGCACATCCCTTTATGCGACGGGCCCCAGGGACTTTGATCGAGATCGCACAAATGTTCCCTGGCCCCCCCCAGCCGCGAACGGGGCCCAGCGACCCCGCGGGGTCCCAGCGCACGCCCAAACGGTCACTGGCATCTCCCCAGCACGTGCACGAGGCCCAGTGACCCCGACCCCGCGCTGGGTCCCAGAGGCATGCCAAACGGTCCCTGGCAATTCCCCAGCACGCCAAGACAGACTCTGGTGACCCCTTCGCTGGGGTCCCAGCGGCACGCCAAACGGTCTGGCATCTCCCCAGCACGCACGGGCCCAGCTACCACGCGTGAGGTCCCAGTTCGCCAAATGTCCCTGGCACATCCCCAGCGAGCGACGGGCCCCAACGACTGATGCAGGGTCCCAGCGGTTTGCCAAATGGTCCCTGGCACCTCCCCAGCACGCCAAGACGGGATCAGCGACGTCGCTGGGACCCAGCGGCTTCAGAAATGGTCCATGGCACATAACCACGCCAAGACGGGCCCAGCGACCCCCACGGGTCCCAGCGGCCGCCAGATGGTCCCTGGCACCTCCCCAGCACGAGCACGGACACCAGCGACTTCGTGTGGGGTTCCAGCGATCCGTCAAACGGTCCCTGGCACCTCCCAACTGATCGCAAAGGCACCAGTGACCTCGCACAGGGTCCCAGAGGCTTGCCAAATGATCCATGGCACATCCCAGCTGCATGTGGCCCAGCGACCCTGGCGGGGTCCCAGCGGCTCACCGAATGGTCCCTGGCACCTCCCCAGCGCAAGACGCACGGACCCCAGCGACCCGGTGCGGGTCCCAGTGGCTTCGTCAAACAGTCCCTGGCTCACCCAGCACGTGCACAGGGCCCAGCAACCAAGCGGTGTCCCAGCGGCTCGCAAATGGTCCCTGGCACATCCCCAGCATGCGCACGGGCCACAGCGACTTCGCGCGGGGTGCCAGCAGCTCGCAAATGGTCCCTGGCACATCCCTAGCACGAGCACGGACCCCAGCGACCAGGAGTGGAGTCCCAGCGGCTCGCCAAAGGTCTCTGGCACCTCCCAAAGTGCGCAGGGCCCAGCGACCCCGTGCGGGGTCCCAGCATCACACCAAATGGTCCCTGGTACCTCCCCAGCGTGCGCACGGGGATCAGCGACTTCGCGCGGGGACCCAGCGGCTCGTAAATGGTCCATGGCACATAACCAGCGCGCGCACGGGCCACAGCGACCCCACGCGGGGTCCCAGCGGCTCGCCAGATGGTCCCTGGCACCTCCCCAGCACGCGCACGGACACCAGCGACTTCGTGTGGGGTTCCAGCGGCTCGTCAAATGGTCCCTGGCACCTCCCAACTGATCGCAAAGGCACCAGTGACCCAAGACAGGGTCCCAGCGCTTGCCAAATGATCCATGGCACATCCCAGCTCGCAAGATGTGGCCCAGCGACTTTTGCGCGTGGGGTCCCAGCTGGCACGCCAAACGGTCCCCGCATCTCCCCAGCACGCAGGGGCCCAGCTACCACGCGGGGTCCCCTAGCGGCTCACCAAATGGTCCCGGTAATTCCCCAGCACTCGACCAGTCCCCAGCGACCCCCACGTGAGGTCCCAGCAGCTCGCCAAAATATCCCTGGCACCTCCCCGCGCACTGGGCCCGATTTAACGCACGCGAGGTCCCTGCGGCTCACCAAATGGTCCCTTGCACCTCCCCAGGGCGCGCACGGGCCCACCAAATGGTTCCCAGCTGGCTCGCCAAATGATCCCTGGCACCTACCCAGCCCACGCACAGGGCCCAGCAACCTGAGCGTGGGGACCCAGAGGCTCAAATTGTCCCTGGCACATCCCCAGCTCATCCCAAACCCCAGCGACTTTGCGCGATGGGTCCCAGCTGCTCGAAAATGCTCCCAGGCACCTCCCCAGCACGCCAAGACGGGCCCCAGGGGGCCCTGCGCTGAGATCCCAGCGGCTACCAAATGTTCCCTGGCACCTCCCCCAGCGCCACACGACGCCCAGCGACCCAGCAAGGGGTCCGAGCGGCTAGCCAAATGGTCCCTGGCACCTCCTCAGCAAGACAGGCCCCAGAGACTTCGCGCTGGGTTCCAGCGGTTCGCCAAACGCCCCTGTCACATCCCCAACGATCGCACGGGCCCCAGCAACGGCACAAGAAGCTGTTCCAGCGGTTCGCCAAATGGACCCTGGCACATCCCCAGCGCAGGCGCATGGGCCCCAGGGACTTCGATCGAGATCCCAGCGGCTTACCAAATGGTCCCTGGCCCCCCCCAGCACGCCGACGGGGGCCCAGCGACCCGAGAGCGGGTCCCAGCGGCTCGCCAGATGGTCCCTGGCACCTACCCAGAACGCACACGGGCCCCAGCGACTTCACGTGGGGTCCCAGCGGATCCCCAAACGGTCCCTAACACCTCCCCAGGAAGCTCACAGGGCCCAGCGACCCCAAGCACGGTGTCCCAGAGGCTCGCCAAATGGTCCCTGGCACCTCCCCGCGCTGGGACCCTGCGACCCCGACCGGGGTCCCAGCGGCTCGCAACTGGTCCCTGGCACATCCCCAGCGAGCGGACGGGCCCCAACGACCGTGCAGGGTCCCAGCGGCATGCCAAATGGTCGCTGGCACCTCCCCAGCGCAAGACGGGATCAGCGACCAGCGGGGACCCAGCGGCTCATAAATGGTCCATGGCACATAACCAGCGCAAGACGGGCCACAGCGACCCCACGCGGGGTCCCAGCGGCTCGCCAGATGGTCCCTGGCACCTCCCCAGCACGCGCACGGACACCAGCGTCTTCGTGTGGGGTTCCAGCGGCTCGTCAAACGGTCCCTGGCACCTCCCAACTGATCGCAAAGGCACCAGTGACCTCGCACAGGGTCCCAGCGGCTTGCCAAATGATCCATGGCACATCCCCAGCATGCGCACGGGCCACAGCGACTTCGCGCGGGGTGCCAGCAGCTCGCAAATGGTCCCTGGCACATCCCTAGCACGAGCACGGACCCCAGCGACCAGGAGTGGAGTCCCAGCGGCTCGCCAAAAGGTCTCTGGCACCTCCCCAAAGTGCGCACAGGGCCCAGCGACCCCGTGCAGGGTCCCAGCATCACACCAAATGGACCCTGGCACATCCCCATCGTGCGCACGAACCCCAGCGACTTTGCGCGTGGTGCAAGCTGGCTTGCCAAACTATCCCTGACAAATCCCCAGCATGCGCAGGTGCCCCAGCAACATTGCGTGGTGTCCCAGCGGCTCATCAAATGGTCCCTGGCACCTCACCAGCGGGCGCACGGGCCCCACCGACCCCGCGTGGAGTCCCAGCGGCTCGCCAGATGGTCCCTGACACCTCCCCAGTGCGCGCACGAACCCCAGCGACTTCGCGCGTGGTCCGAGCGGCTAGCCAAATGGTCCCTGGCACCTCCTCTTCACGCGCACGGGCCCCAGAGACTTCACGCAGCGTCCCAGAGGCTCGCCAAATGGACCCTGGCACATCCCCAGCGTGCGCATGGGCCCCAGCTGCTCGAAAATTGCCCCAGGCACATCCCCAGCACGCGCACGGGCCCCAGGGACTTCGATCGAGATCCCATCGGCTTACCAAATGTTCCCTGGCCCCTCCCCAGCGCGCGAACGGGGTCCAGCGACCCCGAGCGGGGTCCCAGCGGCACGCCAAACGGTCACTGGCATCTCCCCAGCACGTGCACGGGGCCCAGTGACCCCACGCGGGGTTCCGGCGGCATGCCAAACGGTCCCTGGCAACTCCCCAGCACGCGCACAGACTCTGGTGACCCCACGCGGGGTCTCAGCGGCACGCCAAACGGTCACCGGCATCTCCCCAGCACGTGCACGGGGCACAGCTACCACGCGCGGGGTCCTAGCGGCTCACCAAACGGTCCCGGGTAATTCCCCAGCACTCGACCAGTCCCCAGCGACCCCGCGTGAGGTCCCAGCGGCTCGCCAAAATGTCCCTGGCACATCCCCAGCGAGCGCACGGGCCCCAACGACTTCGTGCAGGGTCCCAGCGGCTTGCCAAATGGTCCCTGGCACCTCCCCAGCGCGCGCACGGGCCACAGCGACCCCACGCAGGGTCCCAGCGGCTCGCCAGATGGTCCCTGGCACCTCCCCAGCACGAGCACGGACACCAGCGACTTCGTGTGGGGTTCCAGCGTCTCGTCAAACGGTCCCTGGCACCTCCCAACTGATCGCAAAGGCACCAGTGACCTCGCACAGGGTCCCAGCGGCTTGCCAAATGATCCATGGCACATCCCCAGCTCGCGCATGTGGCCCAGCGACCCCGCGCGGGGTCCCAGCGGCTCACCGAATGGTCTCTGGCACCTCCCCAGCGCGCGCACGGACCCCAGCGACCCGGTGCGGGGTCCCAGTGGCTCGTCAAATAGTCCCTGGCTCCTACCCAGCACGCGCACAGGGCCCAGCAACCACACGCGGTGTCCCAGCGGCTCGCAAATGGTCCCTGGCACATCCCCAGCATGCGCACGGGCCACAGCGACTTCGCGCGGGGTGCCAGCAGCTCGCAAATGGTCCCTGGCACATCCCTAGCACGAGCACGGACCCCAGCGACCAGGAGTGGAGTCCCAGCGGCTCGCCAAAAGGTCTCTGGCACCTCCCCAAAGTGCGCACAGGGCCCAACGACCCCGTGCGGGGTCCCAGCATCACACCAAATGGTCCCTGGCACCTCCCCATCGCACGCACGAACCCCAGCGACTTTGCGCGTGGTGCAAGCTGGCTTGCCAAACTGTCCCTGACAAATCCCCAGCATGCGCATGGGCCCCAGCTGCTCGAAAATTGTCCCTGGCACATCCCTAGCGCGCGCACGGGCCCCAGGGACTTCGATCGAGATCCCAGCGGCTTACCAAATGGTCCCTGGCCCCTCCCCAGCGCGCGAACGGGGCCCAGCGACCCCGAGCGGGGTCCCAGCGGCACGCCAAACGGTCACTGGCATCTCCCCAGCACGTGCACGGGGCCCAGTGACCCCACGCGGGGTCCCAGCGGCATGCCAAACGGTACCTGGCAACTCCCCAGCACGCGCACAGACTCCGGTGATCCCACGCGGGGTCCCAGCAGCATGCCAAACGGTCACCGGCATCCCCAGCACGTGCACGGGGCCCAGCTACCACGCGCGGGGTCCTAGCGGCTCACCAAACGGTCCCGGATAATTCCCCAGCACTCGACCAGTCCCCAGCGACCCCGCGTGAGGTCCCTGCGGCTCACCAAATGGTCCCTTGCACCTCCCCAGCGCGCGCACGGGGCCCACCGACCCCACGTGGGGTCCCAGCAGCTCGCCAAATGATCCCTGGCACCTACCCAGCGCACGCACAGGGCCCAGCAACCACGCGTGGGGACCCAGCAGCTCGCAAATTGTCCCTGGCACATCCCCAGCTCGCGCACGAACCCCAGCGACTTTGCGCGGGGTCCAGGTAGCTCGCCGAATGGTCTCTGGCACCTCACCAGCGCGCACACGGACCCCAGCGACCACATGCGGGGTCCCAGCGGCTCGCAAATGGTCCCTGGCACATCCCCAGCACGCGCACGGGCCCCAGCGACTTCGGGCGGGGTCCCAGCGGCATCCCAAATGGTCCCTGACACCTCCCGCACGCGCACGGGCCCCAGCAACTTAGCGCAGGGGCCCAGCGGCTCGCCAAATGGTCCCTGGCCCCTCCCCAGAATGCGCACGGG
Organism: Huso huso; assembly: GCA_036884735.1. NCBI lineage: Eukaryota > Metazoa > Chordata > Actinopteri > Acipenseriformes > Acipenseridae > Huso > Huso huso. The sequence continues at coordinate 11,734 of JAHFZB010000111.1, forward strand.
TCCCAGCGACTTCGCGTGGGGTTCCAGCGGCTCGCTAAACGGTCCCTGGCACCTCCCCACCGATCGCACGGGCCCCAGCGACCTCACGCAGGGTCCCAAAGCCTCGCCAAATGGTGCCTGACACCTCCCCACCGATCGCACGGACCCCAGCGGCTCGCAAATGGTCCCTGGCACATCCCCAACACGCGCACGGGCCCCAGCGACTTCGAGCGGGGTCCCAGCGGCATCCCAAATGGTTCCTGGCACCTCCCCACCAATCGCACGGGCCCCAGCGACCTCGCGCATGGTCCCAAAGCCTCGCCAAATGGTGCCTGACACCTCCCCACCGATCGCACGGACCCCAGCGACTTCGCGCGGGGTCCAAGCGGATCGCCAAATCATCCCTGGCACCTCCCAAGCGATCGCACGGGCCCCAGTGACCATGCACAGGGTACCAGCGGCTCATCGAATGGTCCCTGGCACCTCACCAGCACGCGCACGGGCCCCAGCGACCCCGTGCGAGGTCCCTGCAGCTCGCCAAATATTCCCTGGCAAAAATCCACAGCACGCACACAGGCCCCAGCGACCCACGGGTCCCAGCGGTGTCCCTGTCAATGGGGCCCCTCCCAAACATCCCTGGCACCTCCCTAGCGGGGTCCCAGGCTCGTCAACTGGTCCCTGGCACCTCCCAGCACGCACACAGGGTCGACCCCCGGTGTCCCAGAGCTCGCAAATGGTGCCACGCTGTCAGGCTTCGCCGCCCTCCCCGAACATGGGGTCCCAGCGGCTCGCAAATGGTTCCTTGCATATCCCCAGCGACCTCCAGCGACCCCGTAGCTGGGTCCCATGGGTCCCAAATTATCCTGGCACATCCTCAGCACACAACTGGTCCCTGGCACCTGCCCGCCAGATGGTCCCTGGCACCACCCCACATAAAAACCGCCACTGTACTTCGCGGTGTGGGGCCCATCGACCCAAATGGTCCCTGGCATGTCCCAGACGCAAGACGGGTCCTCGCTAAATGGTGCCAAATGGTGCCTGACACCTCCCCACCCACGGGACCCCAGCGATATCGACATCCCCGGGGTCCCATTGGCTGGCCAAATGGTTCCTGGCACCTCCCAGTGCACCAGCACATGGGGTCCCAGCAACAAATGGTCCGCCCTCCCCACGGGGTCCCAGCAACTCGCACGTGGTCCCAGTGGCTAGACAAATCTTCCATGGCACCTCCCCAGCACGCCAAGACGGGCCCCAGAGACCCCGCGCGGGGACCGAGCGGCTCGCCAGATGGTCCCTGGCACCTCACCAGCACGCAAACGGGCCACTGCGACTTCGTGTGTGGTTCCAGTGGCTCGCCAAATGGTCCCTGGCATCTCCCCAGAACGCGCCACGGGTCCCAGCAACTGGCGTGGGGTTCCAGCGGCTCGCTAAATGGTGCCTCGCCAAATGGTGCCTGACACCTCCCCACCGATCGCACGGACCCCAGCGATATCGCGCGAACCCGCGCGGGATCCGATTGGCTGGCCAGATGGTCCCTGGCACCTCCCCAGCACGTGCACGGTTACCAGTGACTTCGCGCGGGGTCCCAGCGGCTTCCCAAATGGTCCCTGGCCCTCCCCAGTGCACGCACGGGAACCAGAGAGTTCGCAGACGGGGTCCCAGCGGCTCGACAAATCTTCCCCTGGCACCTCCCAGCACAGGCACGGGCCCCAGTGACTTCAAGCGGGTCCCGGCTTTCGCCAAATGGTCCCTGGCACATCCCCAGCACGCACACGGGCACTAGAGACCCCAAGCGTGGTCCGGAAGCGGCTTGCCAAAAGGTCCCTGACACCTCCCCAGTAGCGGGAGGGACCCCAGTGACTTCGCACGGGGTCCCAGCGGCTAGCAAATGGTCCCTGGCACATCCCCAGAGCGCAAGACGGGCCCCAGCGACTGCGCGGGGTCCGATTGGCTGGCCAGATGGTCCCTGGCACCTTACCAGCACGCAGACAGGCCCCAGCTAATTCGGTAGTGGTCCAAGCGGATTGCCAAATTATCCCTGGCACATCCCCCAGGCAAGACGGGCACCAGTGACATCGCGCGGTGTCCCAGCGGCTTCATAAAATGGTCCCTGGCACATCCCCAGCGCCAACATGTGCCCCCAGCGACGGGGCTCGAGTCCCAGAGGCTCGCCAAATGATCCCTGGCACCTCCCCAGCCGCACATCGGCCCCAGAGACCCAACGCCGGGTCCGAACGGCTCGCCTAATGGTCCCTGGCAACTCCCCAGGCGACGGGCCCCAGCGACCGTGGGGTCCCAGCGGCTCGCCAAATGATCCCTGGCACCTCCCAGCACGCACACGGACCCCAGAGACCCCGCAGGTGTGTCGATTTGCAGGCCAGATGGTCCCTGGCACCTCCCAAGCACGCGCACGGGCCCCAGCGACTTCAAGCGGGGTCCCAGCGGCTCGCAAATGGTCCCTGGCACATTAGCGGCGCAAGACGGGCCCCAGCAACCCCGCGTGGAGTCCAAGCGGCTTGCCAAAAGGTACCTGACACCTCCCCAGCGTGCGCACGGGGCCCAGCGACCCCGTGCGGGGTCCCAGCGTCACACCAAATGGTCCCTATAACCTCCCAGGCGCGCGCACCAACCCCAGCGAACCGGTACTGGTCCAAGCGGCTTACCAAACTGTCCCTGGCACCTCTCCAGCACGCACAGGGCACCAGCGACATCGCAGGGGTCCCAGCAGCTTGCAAATGGACCCTGGCACATCCCCAGGGGCGTGCATCGGGCCCCAGCGACTTCGCTCGGGGTCCCAGAGGCCCGCCAAATGATCCCTGGCACCTCCCCAGCACGCACGCTGGGCCCCAGAGACCACGCGTGGTCCGATTGGCTGGCCAGATGGTCCCTGGCACCTCCCCAGCATGCACACGGGCCCCAGCGACTTCAAGCGGGGTCCTAGCGGCTCGCAAATGGTCCCTGGCACATCCCCACCGCTCGCACAGGCCCCAGCGACATTGCGCAGGGTCCCAGCAGCTCGCAAACGGTCCCTGGCACATCCCCACCGATCGCACAGACACCAGCGACATCGCGCAGGGTCCCAGAGCCTCGCCACATGGTCCCTGGCACATCCCCACCGCTCGCACAGGCCCCAGCGACATTGCGCAGGGTCCCAGCAGCTCGCAAATGGTCCCTGGCACATCCCCAGCACGCACACGGGCCCCAGAGACCCCGCAGGTGGTCAGAGCGGCTCGCCAAATAGTCCCTGGCACCTCCCCAGAACAAGCACGGGCCCGAGCGACTTCGAGTGGGGTTCCAGCAGCTCGCCAAATGGTCCCTGGCACATCCCCAGCACTCGCATGGGCCCCAGCGACATCACGTGGGGTCCCAGAGGCTCACAAATGGTTCCTTGTACATCCCCAGCGCGCGCATGGGCCCAGCGACTTCGCGCCGGGTCCCAGCGGCTTGCCAGATGGTCCCTGGCACCTCCCCAATGCGCGCCCGGGGACAAGCGACTCCGCGCGGTATCCCAGCGGCTCGCCAAAATATCCCTGGCACATCCCCAGCGCGCACACGGGCCCCAGAGACCCCGGACGGGGACCGAGCGTCTCGCCAGATGGTCCCTGGCACCTCCCCAGCACGCAAATGGGCCCCAGCGACTTCGTGTGTGGTTCCAGCGGCTCGCAAAACGGTCCCTGGCACCTCCCAAGCGATCACACGGGCCCCAGTGACCTCGTGCTGGGTCCCAGAGGCTCGCCAAATGGTTCCTTGCACATCCCCAGTGCGCGCACGTGCCCCAGCGACCCCGCGCGGGGTCCCAGCGGCTCGCCAAATTATCCCTGGCACATCCCCAGCGCACACACGGGCCCCAGAGACCCCGCGCGGGGACCGAGCGTCTCGCCAGATGGTCCCTGGCACCTCCCCAGCACGCAAACGGGCCACTGCGACTTCGTGTGTGGTTCCAGTGGCTCGCCAAATGGTCCCTGGCATCTCCCCAGAACGCGCACGGGTCCCAGCGACTTCGCGTGGGGTTCCAGCGGCTCGCTAAATGGTGCCTCGCCAAATGGTGCCTGACACCTCCCCACCGATCGCACGGACCCCAGCGATATCGCGCGACCCCGCGCGGGGTCCGATTGGCTGGCCAGATGGTCCCTGGCACCTCCCCAGCACGTGCACGGTCACCAGTGACTTCGCGCGGGGTCCCAGCGGCTTCCCAAATGGTCCCTGGCCCCTCCCCAGTGCACGCACGGGAACCAGAGAGTTCGCATGGGGTCCCAGCGGCTCAACAAATCTTCCTTGGCACCTCCCCAGCACGCGCACGGACCCCAGTGACTTCAAGCGGGGTCCCGGCGGCTCGCCAAATGGTCCCTGGCACATCCCCAGCACGCACACGGGCACTAGAGACCCCAAGCGTGGTCCGAGCGGCTTGCCAAAAGGTCCCTGACACCTCCCCAGTGTGCGCAGGGACCCCAGTGACTTCGCACGGGGTCCCAGCGGCTAGCAAATGGTCCCTGGCACATCCCCAGAGCGCGCACGGGCCCCAGCGACTTCGTGCGGGGTCCGATTGGCTGGCCAGATGGTCCCTGGCACCTTACCAGCACGCAGACAGGCCCCAGCTAATTCGGTAGTGGTCCAAGCGGATTGCCAAATTATCCCTGGCACATCCCCAGCGCGCGCACGGGCACCAGTGACATCGCGCGGTGTCCCAGCGGCTCGCAAATGGTCCCTGGCACATCCCCAGCACGCACATGTGCCCAGCGACTTCGCGCGGAGTCCCAGAGGCTCGCCAAATGATCCCTGGCACCTCCCCAGCGCGCACATGGGCCCCAGAGACCCAACGCCGGGTCCGAGCGGCTCACCTAATGGTCCCTGGCAACTCCCCAGCATGCGCACGGGCCCCAGCGATTTCGTGCGGTGTCCCAGCGGCTCATAAATAGTCCCTGGCACATCCCCAAGCGGGCAAGACGGGCCCCAGCGACTTCGCGTGGGGTCCCAGCGGCTCGCCAAATGATCCCTGGCACCTCCCCAGCACGCACACGGACCCCAGAGACCCCGCGCGGTGTCTGATTTGC
>JAHFZB010000111.1:17263-104705 GCA_036884735.1 Huso huso
AGGGACCATTTGGCGAGCCACTGGAACCACACACGAAATTAAAGTGGCCGGTTTCTGCGTGCTGGGGTGGTGCCAGGAGACCATCTGGCCGGGCAGCTGCGCCGTCCGCTGGCCCTGGGGGTCTGTGTGTGCTGGGGATGTGCCAGGATAATTTACAGTCAGCTGGACCCGCTGGGTCGCGAAGCAAGTAATGCGGCGCCGCGACTGGGGATGTGTAAGGAACCATTTGCGAAATATTGGGACCCCACGCGATGTCGCTAGCACGGCGAAGCGCTTGGGGATATGCCAGGCACCATTTACAGGCTCTGGGACAATCGCGAGGGTCGATGGGCCCCAAAGTGCTGGGGAGGTGCCAGGGACCAGCTGATCGCCTGGGACCCCGCTGGGGGTCGCTGGGGTCGCTGGGCCACGTGGGCGATGTTGGGGAGGGGCGTTGTCAACACGTGGCAGGCCGCTGGGACCCCGCGTGGGAAGTCGCTGGGGCCTGTGTGCGCTAGGGAGGTGCCAGGATTATTTGGCGCACCCCCCAGGGACACCGCTGGGGTCGATGGGCCCCTGTGTGCGTGCTGGATTTGCCAGGGAATATTTGGCGAAGCTGCAGGACCCGCATCGGGTCGCGTTGGGGTCCGCGGCGCTGCTGGTGAGGTGCCAGGGACCATCTCGATGAGCCGCTGGTACCTGTGCATGGTCACTGGGGCCCGTACATCGCTTTGGGAGGTGCCAGGATGATTTGGCGACCGCTTGGCCCCGCCAAGTCGCTAGTCCGTGGCTTACGGTGGGGAGGGTGTCAGGCAACATTTGGCAGGCTTTGGGACCATGCGCTGAGGTCGCTAGGGCCCGTGGTGATTGGTGGGGAGGTGCCAGGAACCATTTGGGATGCCGCTGGGGACCCGCCAAGTCGCCAGTCCCGTAAGCGCTGCAGTTGGGATGTGCCAGGACCATTTGCGAGCCGCTGGGGTCCGTGCGATCGGGTGGGGAGGTGTCAGGCACCATTTGGCTTAGGCTTGGGACCCTGCGCGGATCGCCAGTCTGCAAGGACGGGTGGGGAGTGCTAGGGACCGTTTGAAGAGTCAGCTGAACCCCACGGGTCGCTGGGGACCCGTCGCGATTCTGGGGAGGGGCCAGGGACCATTTATGAGCCGCTGGGCCCCTGCGCCTAAGCTGTTGGGGCCCGTGGCGCCGCAAGGGAGGTGTCAGGGACCATTTGGGATGCCGCTGGGACCCCGCCCAAGTCGCTGGGGCCCGCGCGTTGTGCTGGGGATGTGCCAGGGACCATTTGCGAGCCGCTGGGACCCTCAAGATGTGGTCGCTGGGGTCGTGCTGGTGAGGTGAGGTGCCAGAGACCATTCGGCAAGCTACTGGACCCCGCCAAGCAAAGCGCTGGGTTCGCGGCCAGCTGGGATGTGCCAGGGGACACGGCAGCTGCTGGGTCCCCACGCTGGTTGCTGGGCCCCAGCGTGGCGCTTGGTAGGTGCCAGGATCATTTGGCTTAGCTGCTGGGACCCCACGGGGCTCGGTGGGCCCCGGCTTGGCTTGGGGAGGTGCAGTGACCATTTGGTGAGCCGCGAGGGACCTCACGCTGGGCCGCTGGGGACTGGTCGAGTGCTGGGGAATTATCCGGGACCGCTTGGTGAGCACCAGGACCCCGCGTGAGGCTGGGCCCGGTAATGCTGGGGGGATGTCGGTGACCGTTTGGCATGCTGCTGGACCACTCGGGGGATCACCGAGTCTGTCCTGCGCTGGGGTTGCCAGGTACCGCTTGCGGGTGCCGCTGGGATGTCGCTGTGGGTCACTGGGCCCGGCACGCTGGGGAGATGCCAGTGACCGCTTACGCCGCTGGGACCCCGCCGTCGCTGGCCCTCGCTCGCGCGCGGGGAGGCCAGGGACCATTTGGTAAGCCGCTGGGATGATCGACGGTCCCTGGGGCCTTGCGCCGCTTCAGGGATGCCAGGGACAATTTTCGAGCAGCTGGGGCCCATGCGATGCTGGGGATTTGTCAGGGGACAGTTTGGCAAGCCAGCTTGCACCACGCCAAGTCGCTGGGGTTCGTGCGTGGGGGGGAGGTGCCAGGACCATTTGGTGTGATGCTGGGACCCCACCGGGTCGTTAGCCCTGTGCGCGCACTTTGGGAGGTGCCAGAGACCTTTTTTTAGCCGCTGGGACTCCACTCCTGGTCGCTGGGGTCCGTGCTCGCGTTAGGGATGTGCCAGGGACCATTTATGAAGCTGCTGGCACCCTGCCGGTCGCTGTGGCCCGGCGCATGCTGGGGATGCCAGGACCATTTGGCAGCCGCTGGGACACCGCGTGTGGTTGCTGGGCCTGTGTGCGTGCTGGGTAGGGAGCCAGGGACTATTTGACGAGCCACTGGGACCCCGCACCGGGTCGCTGGGGTCCGTGGAGCGGAGCTTGGGAGGTGCCAGAGACCATTCGGGTGAGCCGCTGGGACCCGCTAAGGTCGCTAATACATGAAGCTGGGGATGCCATGATCATTTGGCAAGCCGCTGGGACCCTGTGCGAGGTCACTGGTGCCTTGTATGATCAGTTGGGAGGTGCCAGGGACCGTTTGACGAGACGCTGGAACCCCACACGGTCGCTGGTGTCCGTGTCGTGCTGGGAGGTGCCAGGGACCATCTGGCGAGCCGCTGACCCCGCGTGGGGTCGCTGTGGTTCGCAGGCGCTGGGGGAGGTGCCAGGACCATTTGGCAAGCCGCTGGGACCCTGCACGGTGTCGTTAGCCTCGCGCGCCGCTGGGATGTGCCAGGGACATTTTGGCGAGCCGCTGGGACCTCACGCTGGGTCGCTGGGACTGGTCGAGTGCTGGGGAATTACCCGGACCGCTTTGGTGAGCCGCTAGGACCCCGCAAGGTAGAAGCTGTGCCCCTAACGTGCTGGGAGATGTCAGACCGTTTATGGTCGCTGAGACCCAGCGTGGGGTCACCAGAGTCTGTGCGCTGCTGGGGAGTTGCCAGGGACCGTTTGGCATGCCGCCGAACCCGCTAGTCACTGGGCCCTGCACGTGCTGGGGAGATGCCAGTGACCGTTTATGCCGCTGGGACCCCGCTCGGGGTCGCTGGACCCCTCGCTCGCCAGCTGGGGAGGGGCCAGGGAACATTTGGTAAGCCGATGGGATCTCGATCGAAGTCCTGGGGCCCGTGCGGCGTGCTGGGGATGTGCCTAGCAATTTTCGAGCAAAATTTGGTCTATGCGCGACGCTGGGGATGTGCCAGGGGTCCATTTGGCGAGCCTCTGGGACGCCATGCGGAAGTCTCTGGGGCCGTGGCGCCGCGAGAGGAGGTGCCAGGGACCATTTGGCTAGGGCCGCTGACCACGCTACAAGTCGCTGGGGTTCGCTTATCTGGGAGGTGTGTCAGGGGACCATCTGGCAGCCGCTGGGACTCCACGCTGGGTCGGTGGGGCCGTCGCCCGCTGGTGGTGCCAGGGACCATTTGATGAGTCAGCTGGGACACCACGCAATGTTGCTAGGGCACCTGGGCGCATGCTTGGGATTTGTCAGGGGATAGTTTGGCAAGCCAGCTTGCACCACACGCCGCGAAAGTCGCTGGGGTTCGTACGCATCGATGGGATGTGCCAGGGTCCATTTGGTGTGATGCTGGGACCCTGCACGGGTCGCTGGGCCCCAGGCGCACTTTTGGGAGGTGCCAGACCTTTAAGAAGCCGCTGGGACTCCACTCCTGGTCGCTGGGGGGTCCGTGGCTCGTGCTAGGGATGTGCCAGGACCATTTATGAGCTGCTGGCACCCCGCAAGTCGCCAGGGTCTGCGGCGATGCTGGGGATGTGCCATGGATCATTTGGCAAGCCGCTGGGACCCTGTGAGGTCACTGGTGCCTTTGCGATCAGTTGAGGTGCCAGGGACCGCTTGACGAGCCGCTGGAACCCCACACCTAAGACGCTGGTGTCCGTCTTGGCGCTGCTGGGGAGGTGCCAGGACCATCTGGCGAGCCGCTGGGACCCCCGCTGGGTCGCTGTGGCCGTCTTGTGGCGCTGGTTATGTGCCATGACCATTTATGAGCCGCTGGGTCCCCGCTACGGTCGCTGATCCCTGCTTGGCTGGGGAGGTGCCAGCGACCATTTGGCATGCCGCTGGGACCCTGCAAAATGGTCAAGGCCCAGGCGCCGCTTGGGGATGCCAGGACCAGTTCTGCGGCCCGCTGGGACCCCGCCAATGTCGCAGGGTCCCGCAGGGGAGGTGCCAGGGACCATTTGGCGAGCCTCTGGGACACCGTCGCGGGGGTCGCTGGGCCCCTGTGAGCTTCCTGGGAGGTGTTAGGGACCGTTTAGGATCCGTTGGGACCCCACGCGAAGTCGCTGGGGCCCGTGGCGTTCTGGGTAGGTGCCAGGGACCATCTGGCGAGCCGCTGGGACCCCCGCCGGGTCGCTGGGCCCCGCTCGTGCTGGGGAGGGGCCAGGGACCATTTGGTAAGCCGCTGGGGATCTCGATCGACTGTCCCTGGGGCCCCATGCGACGCTGGGGATGTGCCAGGGTCCATTTATGAACCAGCTGAACGCTGCGCGCCTTGTTGCTAGCCGTGGCGCGACGTTGGGGATGTGACAGGAGCGTTTACAACCGCTGGAACCCAGCGCCGGTCTCTGGGGCCTGTGCGCTGCTGAGGAGGTGCCAGGGACCATTTGGCTAGCCGCCGACCCCGCGGGTCGCTGGGCGCTGGCTGGCTGGGGAGGTGCCAGGGAACATTTGTGTCGATGGGATCTCGATCGGTCCCTGGGGCCCGCGGCGCTGCTTGGGGATGTGCTCTGGGGCAATTTTCAGCAGCTGCCCATGCGACGCTTGGGATGTGCCAGGGTCCATTTTGGCGAGCCTCTGGGACGCTGGGCGTGGAAGTCTCTGGGGCCCGTGGCGTGAAGAGGAGGTGCCAGGACCATTTGGCTAGCCGCCGGACCACGCTGTCGCTGGGGTTCGCGGCGCGCGACTGGGAGGTGTCAGGGACCATCTGGCGAGCCGCTGGGACTCCACGGTCGGTGGGGGGCGATGGCGCCCGCTGGTGAGGTGCCAGGACCATTTGATGAGCCGCTGGGACACCACGCACGTTGTTGGGGCACCTGCATGCTGGGGATTTGTCGATAGTTTGGCAAGCCAGTTTGCACCACGCGCAAAGTCGCTGGGGGTAAGCGCGCACGATGGGGATGTGCCAGGGTCCATTTGGTGTGATGCTGGGACCCTGCATCGGGTCGCTGGGCCCTGTGCGCACTTTGGGAGGTGCCAGAGATCTTTTCTTGGCGAGCCGCTGGGACTCCATCCCTGGTCGCTGGGGTCCGTGGCGCGTGCTAGGGATGTGCCAGGGACCATTTATGAGTTGCTGGCACCCGCCGGTCGCTGTGGGTCAGGCGTGGCGATGCTGGGGATGTGCCATGGATCATTTGGCAAGCCGCTGGGACCCTGTGCGAGGTCACTGGTGCCTTTGGCGATCAGTTGGGAGGTGCCAGGGACCGTTTGACGAGCCGCTGGAACCCCACACGAAGACGCTGGTGTCCGCTGCGTGCTGGGAGGTGCCAGGGACCATCTGGCGAGCCGCTGGGACCCCGCGGGGTCGCCAGGCCCGTCGGCGCCGCTGGTTATGTGCCATGGACCATTTGCGAAGCCACTGGGTCCCCGCGCTGGTCGTTGATCCCTATGTGCGCTGCTGGGGAGGTGCCAGCACCATTTGGCATGCCGCTGGGACCCTGCACGAAGTCGCTAGCCCGTGGCGCCGCTGGGATGTGCCAGGACCAGTTGAAGCCGTCTAGACCCCGCCGGGGCCGCAGGGTCCCGAGCGCAGGGGAGGTGCCAGGGACCATTTGCTGAGCCTCTGGGACACCGTGGCGGGGTCAATGGGCCCTGTGAGCTTCCTGGGAGGTGTTAGGGACCGCTTGGGGATCCGCTGGGACCCCACGCGGAAGTCGCTGGGGCCCGCAGCGTTTGGTAGGTGCCAGGGACCATCTGAAGAGCCGCTGGGACCCCGGGGTCGCTGGGCCCGTTCATGCGGCTGGGAGGCCAGGGACCATTTGGTAAGCCGCTGGGATCTCGACGGTCCCTGGGGCCCATAAAGACGCTGGGATGTGCCAGGGTCCATTTGGCGAACCGCTGGAACGCTGCCATGGTTGCTGGGGCCCGTGCGATCGTTGGGGATGTGACAGGGAGCGTTTTAACCGGGCTGGAACCCAGCCGCCAAGTCTCTGGGGCATGTGCGAAGGTGAGGAGGTGCCAGGGACCATTTGGCTAGTCATTGACCCGCGCTGTCAGCTCGCCAGCTGGCGCTGGGCTGGGAGGTGCCAGGAACATTTGGCTGAAGTTGGGACACAGGACACAGGTCGCAGGGTCGCAGGGCCCGCAGCGCCGCTTGGGAGGTGCCAGCGAGCATTTGGAAGAGCTGTTGGACCCCGCCAAGAAAAGTCGCTGGGGTTTGTGTGAGCTGGGGATGTGCCAGGGACAATTTGGCGAGTTGCTGGGTCCCCACGCTGGGTTGCTGGGCCCCAGCGTGGGCTGGGGGAGGTGCCAGGGATCATTTAGCGAAAGGCTGGGAACCCGCTGGGTCGGTGGGCCCCGTGCAAGGCTGGGGAGGTGCAAGGACCATTTGGTGAGCCGCAGGGACCTCAAGCGGCGCTGTCGGGCCCAGTGCGCGCTTGGGAGGTGCCAGGATATTTTGGCGAGCTGCTGGGACCTCACGTGGGGTCGCTGGGGACTGGTCGAAAGGGGGGAATTACCCGGACCATTTGGTGAGCCGCTGGGACCTCGCGTGGTAGCTGGGCCCGGGCACGCTGGGGAGATGCCGGGTGACCGTTTATGTGCGCTGGGACCCCAAAAGTGGGGGTCAAGGCCACATGCGCGAGCTGGGGATGTGCCATGGATCATTTGGCAAGCCGCTGGGACCCCAGCGAGGTCACTGGTGCCTTGGCGATCAGTTGGGAGGTGCCAGGGACCATTTGACGAGCCGCTGGAACCCCACACGGGTCGCTGGTGTCCGTAAGCGTGCTGGGAGGTGCTTAGGACCATCTGGCGAGTCATTGGGACCCCGCTGGGTCGCTAGGCTCGTCGGCGCTGCCAGCTGGTTATGTGCCATGGACCATTTATTTGAGCCGATGGGTCCCCCCGCGTGGTCGCTGATCCCTGCGTGGCGACGCTGGGGAGGTACCAGGACCATTTGGTGTGATGCTGGGACCCCGCACGGGGTCGCTGGGCCCCAGCGCACTTTGGGAGGTGCCAGAGACCTTTTGGCGAGCCGCTGGGACTCCACTCCTGGTCGCTGGGGGGTCCGTGCTCGTGCTAGGGATGCCAGGGACCATTTATGAAGCTGCTGGCACCCCGCAAGGTCGCTGTGGCCCCGTCGCATGCTGGGGATGTGCCATGGATCATTTGGCAAGCCGCTGGGACCCTGTGCGAGGTCACTGGTGCCTTTGCGATCAGTTGGGAGGTGCCAGGGACCGCTTGATCGAGCCGCTGGAACCCCACCGCAGACGCTGGTGTCCGGCGGCGTGCTGGGAGGTGCCAGGGACCATCTGGCGAGTCCGCTGGGACCCCGCAAGGTGGGGTCGCTAGGTCCGTGGCGCGCTGGTTATGTGCCATGGACCATTTGGAGCCGCTGGGTCCCCGCTGAAGTCGCTGGATCCCGTGGCGCTGGGAGGAGGTGCCAGCGACCATTTGGCATGCCGCTGGGACCCTGCACGGTCGTTGGGGCCCGGCGCCGCTGGGGATGTGCTAGGGACCAGTTGAAGCCGCTGGGACCCCGCCGGGTCGAGGGTCCCGGAGCAGGGGAGGTGCCAGGGACCATTTTACGAGCCTCTGGGACACCGGCGGGGTCGCTGGGCCCTGTGAGTTTCCTGGGAGGTGTTAGGGGACCGTTTTAGATCCGCTGGGACCCCACGGGAAGTCGCTAGGCCCGTGTGCGTTCTGGGTGGGTGCCAGGGACCATCTGATGAGCCGCTGGGACCCCGGCTGGGTCGCTGGGCCCCGTCACGGCTGGGGAGGGGCCAGGGACCACGGTAAGTCAGCTGGGATCTCGACGAAGTCCCTGGGGCCCATGCGACGCTGAGGATGTGCCAGGGTCCATTTGGCGAACTGCTGAACGCCATGCCGGTTGCTGGGGGGCGATCGCTGGGGATGTGACAGGGAGCCGCTGAACCGCTGGAACCCAGCCAAGTCCTGGGGCCTGTGCGCTGCTGAGGAGGTGCCAGGGACCATTTGGTTAGTCGCCGGACCCCGTCGCTGGGCAGCGTATGCTGGCTGGGAGGTGCCAGGGAACATTTGGCGAAGGGTTGGGACACAGCCAGGTCGAGGGTCAAAGAGGGGCCCTCCTGCGCCGCTGCTGGGAGGTGCCAGCGAGCATTTGGCTTAGCTTGCTTGGACCCCGCAAGAAAGTCGCTGGGGTTTGTGCGTGAGCTGGGGATGTGCCAGGGGACAATTTATGAGCTGCTGGGTCCCCACGCTGTGGTTGCTGGGCCCCAGGCGTGGGCTGGGTAGGTGCCAGGGATCATTTGGCGAGTTGCTGGGAACCCGCTGGGGTCGGTGGGGCCCCGCGGCGCTGGGGGAGGTGCAAGGGACCATTTGGTGAGCCGCAGGGACCTCGCTACGCGTGCCGCCGGGCCCAGTGCCGCTGGGAGGTGCCAGGGATATTTTGGCGAGCCGCTGGGACCTCACGTGGGGTCGCTGGGGACTGGTCGAAAGGGCTGGGGAATTACCCGGGACCATTTGGTGAGCCGCTAGGACCCCGCTGCAGTTGGGGCCCGCACGACGCTGGGGAGATGCCGGTGACCGCTTGGCGGGCCTCTGGGACCCCGCGGGGTCTGGGGCCATAGGCGCTGAAGCTGGGGATGTGCCATGGATCATTTGGCAAGCCGCTGGGGACCCTGCTTGAGGTCACTGGTGCCTTTGCGATCAGTTGGGAGGTGCCAGGACCATTTGACGAGCCGCTGGAACCCCACACGGTCGCTGGTGTCCGCGCCGCGTGGGGAGGTGCCAGGGACCATCTGGCGAGCCGCCTGGGACCCCGCTGGGGTCGCTGGGGCGCAGGCCGCTGCTGGTTATGTGCCATGGACCATTTGGCGAGCCGATGGGTCCCCGCCGCAAAGTCGCTGATCCCCGTGGCGACGCTGGGGAGGTACCAGGGACCATTTGGTGTGATGTTGGGACCCGCCCGCACGGGTCGCTGGCCCTGTGCGCACTTTGGGAGGTGCCAGAGACCTTTTATGAAGCCGCTGGGACTCCACCCTGGTCGCTGGGGTCCGTGCTCGCGCAAGGGATGTGCCAGGGACCATTTGCGAAGCTGCTGGCACCCCCGCCAAGTCGCCAGGGTCCGGCAAGATGCTGGGATGTGCCATGGATCATTTGGCAAGCCGCTGGGACCCTGTGCGAGGTCACTGGTGCCTTTACATCAGTTGGGAGGTGCCAGGGACCGCTTGACGAGCCGCTGGAACCCCCCCACACCAAGACGCTGGTGTCCCGCGCGCGTGCTGGGGAGGTGCCAGGGACCATCTGAGCCGCTGGGACCCCAGCGGGTCGCTGTGGGCCAAGGCCCGCGGCTGGTTATGTGCCATGGACCATTTATGGCCGCTGGGTCCCCGCTGTCATGATCCCCAGGCGCTGCTGGGAGGTGCCAGCGACCATTTGGCATGCCGCTGGGACCCTGCACGGTCGCTAGCCCGTGGCGCCGCTGGGGATGTGCCAGGGACCAGTTGCGAGCCGCTGGGACCCCGCCGGGGTCGCAGGGTCCCGAGCGCAGGGGGGAGGTGCCAGGGACCATTTGGCGAGCCTCTGGGACACCGTGCGGGGTCGCTGGGCCCTGTGAGCTTCCTGGGGAGGTGTTAGGGACCGTTTGGGGATCCGCTGGGACCCCACGTGAAGTCGCTGGGGCCCGTGTGCGTGCTGGGTAGGCGCCAGGGACCATCTGGCGAGCCGCTGGGACCCCGGGGGTCGCTGGGCCCGCTCATGCAGCTGGGGAGGGGCCAGGACCATTTGGTAAGCCGCTGGGATCTCGATCGAAGTCCCTGGGGCCCATAAGACGCTGGGGATGTGCCAGGGTCCATTTGGCGAACCGCTGGAACGCTGGCGGGTTGCTGGGGCCCGTATGATCGCTGGGGATGTGACAGGGAGCTGCCATTAACCGCTGGAACCCAGCCAAGTCTCTGGGGCCTGTGCGCTGCGCTGAGGAGGTGCCAGGGACCATTTGGTTAGCTGCTGACCCCGCTGGTCGCTGGGCAGCGCATGGCGGGCTGGGGAGGTGCCAGGGAACATTTGGCGAGCGGCTGGGACACAGCGCAGGGTCAAGGGTCCAGGGCCCCGCATGCCCAGCTGGGGAGGTGCCAGCGAGCATTTGGCGAGTTGTTTGGACCCCGCCAAAAGTCGCTGGGGTTTGTGCGTGAGCTGGGATGCCAGGGACAATTTATGAAGGCTGGGTCCCCACGCTGGGTTGCTGGGCCCAAGTGCGTGGGCTGGGTAGGTGCCAGGGATCATTTGGCTTGAAGCTGCTGGGAACCCGCTGGGGTCGGTGGGGCCCTGGCGCTGGGGAGGTGCAAGGGACCATTTGGTGAGCCGCAGGGACCTCAAGGCGCGCTGTCGGGCCCAGTGCGCCCAGCTGGGAGGTGCCAGGGATATTTTGGCGAGCTGCTGGGACCTCACGGGGTCGCTGGGGACTGGTCGAGTGCTGGGAATTACCGGGACCATTTGGTGAGCCGCTTAGGACCCCTCACGTGGTAGCTGGGCCCGTGCACGTGCTGGGGAGATGCCGGTGACCGTTTGGCGGGGTCGCTGGGACCCCGCGTGGGTCGCTGGGCCACATGCGCGAGCTGGGGATGTGCCATGGATCATTTGGCAAGTCGCTGGGACCCTGTGCGAGGTCACTGGTGCCTTTGCGATCAGTTGGGAGGTGCCAGGGACCATTTGACGAGCCGCTGGAACCCCACACGGTCGCTGGTGTCCGTGGCGCTGCTGGGAGGTGCCAGGGACCATCTGGCGAAAGCCGCTGGGACCCCGCTGGGGTCGCTGTGGCTCAGGCGCTGCTGCTGGTTATGTGCCATGGACCATTTACGAGCCCGGGTCCCCCGCTGGTCGCTGATCCCCTGCGGCGCACGCTGGGAGGTACCAGGGACCATTTGGTGTGATGCTGGGACCCGCGGGGGTCGCTGGGCCCTGTGCGCACTTTGGGGAGGTGCCAGAGACCTTTTTAGAGCCGCTGGGACTCCACTCCTGGTCGCTGGGGTCCGTGCTCGTGGGTAGGGATGTGCCAGGGACCATTTGCGAGCTGCTGGCACCCGCGCCAGAGTCGCTGTGGGTCTGCGGCGCATGCTGGGGATGTGCCAGGGACCATTTGCGAGCCGCTGGGACACCGCTTGGGTTGCTGGGCCCTGTGCACGTGCTGGGTAGGAGCCAGGGACTATTTGACGAGCCACTGGGACCCCGCACCGGGTCGCTGGGGTCCGTGCGCGCGCTGGGGAGGTGCCAGAGACCATTCGGTGAGCCGCTGGGACCCCGCTGGGTCGCTGGGGCCACATGCGCAAGCTGGGGATGTGCCATGGATCATTTTGGCAAGCCGCTGGGACCCTGTGCGAGGTCACTGGTGCCTTTAAGATCAGTTGGGAGGTGCCAGGGACCGCTTTGACGAGACGCTGAACCCCCACACGAAGTCGCTGGTGTCCGTGCTCGTGCTGGGAGGTGCCAGGACCATCTGGCGAAGCCGCTGGGACCCCGCTGGGGTCGCTGTGGGTTGCGGCGCCCAGCTGGTTATGTGCCATGGACCATTTACTTAGCCGCTGGGTCCCCGCTACGACGCCGCTGATCCCGCATGCCGTTGGGAGGTGCCAGGGACCATTTGGCAAAGCCGCTGGGACCCTGCACGAGTCGTTAGTCCGCGGCGGCTGGGATGTGCCAGGGACATTTTTTGGCGAAGCCGCTGGGACCTCACGCTGGTAAGGGCCCGCACGCTGGGGAGATGCCGGTGACCGCTTACGTGGCCGCTGGGGACCCCGCTGGGGTCACCAGAGTCTGTGCTGCTGGGGAATTGCCAGGGACCGCTGGCATGCCGCTAGGACCCGCTGGGGTCACTGGGCCTCGTGCACGTGCTGGGAGATGCCAGTGACCGTTTACGTGCCGCTGGGACCCCGCCGGTCGCTGGGCCCCCGTTCAGCGCTGGGAGGGGCCAGGGAACATTTGGTAAGCCGCTGGGATCTCGATCAAAGTCCCTGGGGCCCGTGCGCGCGCTGGGGATGTGCCAGGGGTAATTTTCGAGCAGCTGGGGCCCATGCGCACGCTGGGGATGTGCCAGGGACCATTTACGAGCCGCTGGGTCCCCCGCAAAGTCGCTGATCCCCGTGGCGCTGCTGAGGAGGTGCCAGGGACCATTTGGCAAGTCGCTGGGACCCTGCACGGTCGTTAGGGTCTGCGGCGCTTCTGGGATGTGCTAGGGACATTTTTTACGAGTCGCTGGGACCTCACGCTGGGTCGCTGGGGACTGGTCGAAAGTGCTTGGGAATTACCCGACCGCTTGGTGAGCCGCTAGGACCCCCGCGCTGGTAGCTGGGCCCGCACGTGCTGGGGAGATGCCGGTGACCGTTTATGCGTGCTGGGACCCCGCTGGGGGTCACCAGAGTCTGTGCGCGTGCTGGGGAGGGGCCAGGGACCGTTTGGCATGCCGCTGGGACCCCGCGTGGGGTCACTGGGCCCCGTGCACGTGCTGGGGAGATGCCAGTGACCGTTTGGCGTGCCGCTGGGACCCCGCTCGGGGTCGCTGGGCCCCGCCTGCCTGGGGAGGGGCCAGGGAACATTTGGTAAGCCGCTGGGATCTCGATCGAAGTCCATGGGGGCCTGGCGCCGCTGGGATGTGCCAGGGGCAATTTGAGCAGCTGGGGCCCATGCGCACGCTGAGGAGGTGCCAGGGACCATTTGGCTGGCTGCTCGACCACGCGCCAAAGTCGCTGGTCTCGCGCCGCACTGGGAGGTGTCAGGGACGTTGGGCCCCATGAGCACGCTGGGAGGTGCCAGGGACCTTTTTTGTCGCTGGGACTCCACGCTGGGTCGTTGGGGCCCGTCTGCCCGCTGGTGAGGTGCCAGGACCATTTGACGAAGCCGCTGGGACACCACGTGCGATGTTGCTGGGGCACCTGCGCATGCTGGTGATTTGTTTGTCAAGGACAGTTTGGCAAGCCAGCTTGCACCACGCCAAGAAAGTCGCTGGGGTTCGGTGGCGCATGGGATGGGGAGGTGCCAGGGACCATTTGGTGTGATGCTGGGACCTCGCGACGGGTCGCTGGGCCCCAGCGCACTTTGGGAGGTGCCAGAGACCTTTGGCGAGCCGCTGGGACTCCACCCTGGTCGCTGGGGTCCGTGCTCGTGCTAGGGATGTGCCAGGGACCATTTATGAGCTGCTGGCACCCCGCTGAAGTCGCTGTGGCCCGCGGCGCGCGCTGGTGAGGTGCCATGGATCATTTGGCACGCCACTGGGACCCTGTGCGAGGTCACTGGTGCCTTTGCGATCAGTTGGGAGGTGCCAGGGACCTTTTGACGAGACGCTGAACCCCACACCGAAGTCGCTGCTGTCCGCGCGCTGCTGCTGGGGAGGTGCCAGGGACCATCTGGCGAGCCGCTGGGACCCCGTGGTCGGCAAAGCTGGTCTGCAGGCCGCTGGTTATGTGCCATGGACCATTTATGAGCCATGGGTCCCCAAGTCGCTGATCCCGCGGCGCCGCTGGGGAGGTGCCAGGGACCATTTGGCAAGCCGCTGGGACCCTGCACGAAGTCGTTGGGGCCCGTGCGCTCGCTGGGGATGTGCCAGGGACCAGTTGCGAGCCACTGGGACCCTGCTCGGGGTCGCAGGGTCCCGTGCAAGGGAGTTAGGGGCCAGGGACCATTTGGCTAGCCTCTGAGACACCGGCGGGTCGCTGGGCCCTGTGAGTGTGCTGGGGAGGTGCCAGGGACCGCTTTGGGGATCCGCTGGGACCCCGCCCGGGGTCGCTGGGCCCCGTTCGTGCGCTGGGGAGGGGCCAGGACCATTTGGTAAGCCGCTGGCATCTTGATCGAGTCCCTGGGGCCCATGCGCACGCTGGGGATGTGCCAGGGTCCATTTGGCATGAGCCGCTGAACGCTGCGCGCTGTTGGGGGCCCGTGCGATCGCTGGGGATGTGACAGCGACCGCTTGCTTAACCGCTGGAACCCCACGCCAAGTCTCTGGGGCCTGTGCGCGTGCTGAGGAGGTGCCATGGACCATTAGGCTAGTCGCCGGACCGCCGGGTCATCACTGAGCTGCGTCGCTGGCTGGGGAGGTGCCAGGGAACATTTGGTGAGCGGTTGGGACACAGCGCGGGGTCGCAGTGTCGCGAGGGCCCGTAGGCGCTGCTGGGGAGGTGCCAGTGAGCATTTGGCGAAATTGCTTGGACCCCAAGCCAAGTCGCTGGGGTTATGTCTTGTGAGCTGGGATGTGCCAGGGACAATTTGCGAGCTGTTGGGTCCCCACGCGTGGTTGCTAGGCCCTGCGCGGGGCTGGGTAGGGTGACAGGGATCATTTGGCGAAGCTGCTGGGAACCCGGCGTGGGGTCGGTGGGCCCCGAGCGTGCGCTGGGAGGTGCAAGGGACCATTTGGTGAGCCGCAGGGACCTCGCGCGCTCGTCGGGCCCAGTGCGCCGCTTTTGGGAGGTGCCAGGGACATTTTGGCGAAGCCACTGGGACCCACACGCTGGGTCGCTGGGGACTGGTCGAGTGCTGGGGAATTACCTGGACCGTTTGGTGAGTTTAGGACCCCCCCTGGTAGCTGGGGTCTGCACGTGCTGGGGAGATGCCGGGTGACCGCTTGTCGTGCCGCTGGGACCCCGCTGGGGTAACCGGAGTCTGTGCGCTGCTGGGAGGTGCCAGGGACCGTTTGGCATGCCGCTGGGACCCCGCGTGGGGTCACTGGGCCCCATTCGCGCGCTGGGGAGGGGCCAGGGACCATTTGGTAAGCCGCTGGCATCTTGATCGAAGTCCATGGGGCCCATGCGCACGCTGGGGATGTGCCATGGACCATTTGGCGAGCCGCTGGAACGCTGCGCGTGGTTGCTGGGGCCCGTGCGATCGCTGGGGATGTGACAGGGACCGTTTGGCGAACCGCTGGAACCCCACGCGAAGTCTCTGGGGCCTGTGCGCGTGCTGAGGAGGTGCCAGGGACCATTTGGCTAGCCGCTCGGACCCCGCGCAGGGTCGCTGGGGTTCATGCGCGAGCTGGGGATGTGCCAGGGATAATTTCGAGCATCTGGGGCCCATGCGATGCTGGGGATGTGCCAGGTCCATTTACGAGCCTCTGGGACACTGCGCACGCGGTTGCTGGGGCCCGTCGGCGATCGCTGGGGATGTGACAGGGACCGTTTGCATAAACGCTGGAACCCCACGCCGTCTCTCTGGGGCCCGTCGCTGCTGAGGATGTGCCAGGGACCATTTGGCTATCCGCCGACCACGCCCGGTCGCTGTGGTTCGCGCGCCGCTGGGGAGGTGCCAGTGACCATTTGGTGACGGTGGAACCCCACGCTGATAATTTTCGAGCATCTGGGGCCCATGCGATGCTGGGATGTGCCAGCGACCTTTTTGGCGAGTCATTGGTCTCCACGGGGTCGCTGGGGCCCGTGCGCGCGCTGGTGAAGTGCCAGGGACCATTTGACGAGCCGCTGGGACACCACGCAATGTTGCTGGGGCACCTCGGCGATGCTGGTGATTTGTCAGGGACAGTTTGGCAAGCCAGCTTGCACCACGCCGCAAAGTAGCTGGGGTTCGTGCGCCGATGGGGATGTGCCAGGGACCATTTGGTGTGATGCTGGGCCCTGTGCGCACTTTGGGGAGGTGCCAGAGACCTTTTGGCGAGCCGCTGGGTCTCCACTCCTGGTTGCTGGGGTCCGTGCTGCTAGGGATGTGCCAGGGACCATTTGCGAGCTGCTGGCACCCCGCTAAGCTGTGGACCCGTCGCATGCTGGGGATGTGCCAGGGACCATTTATGAGCCGCTGGGACCCCGCGTGTGTGGGTTGCTGGGCCCCTGTGCTGCTGGGTAGGAGCCAGGGACTATTTGGACGAGCCACTGGGACCCTGTACGGGTCGCTGGGGTCGTCTTGGCGCTGGGGAGGTGCCAGGGACCATTTGGCGAGCTGCTGGAACCCCACTCAAGTCGCTCGGGTCGATGCGTGTTCTGGGAGGTGCCAGGGACTATTTGGCGAGCCGCTCTGACCACCTGCGGGGTCTCTGGGGGCCCGTGTGCGTGCTGGGATGTGCCAGGGACCATTTGCGAGCTGCTGGGACCCTGCGCAATGTCGCTGGGGCCTGTGCGAGCGGTGGGATGTGCCAGGGACCATGTGGCGAGGCTCTGGGACCCTGCGCGATGTCGCTGGTGTCTGTGCGATCGGGTGGGGATGTGCCAGGGACCGTTTGCGGCTGCTGGGACCCTGCGCAATGTCGCTGGGGCCTGTGCGAAGCGGTGGGGATGTGCCAGGGACCATTTGGGAGGCTCTGGGACCCCGCGCGATGTCGCTGGGGTCTGTGCGATCGGTGGGCAGGTGCCAGGGACCGTTTGGCGTGCCACTGGAACCCGACGCTGGCAGATGGGGCCCGGGTGGGTTCTGGAGGTGCCAGGTACCATTTGCGAACCGGTGGGACCCTCTGCGAAGCTGCTGGGGCCAGTCTTGCGCTGGGGATGTGCCAGGGACCATTTATGAGCAGCTAGGACCCCGCTTGAAGTCGCTGGGAGCCCGTGTGCATGCTGGGAGGTGCCAGGGACCATCTGGCCAGCTAATCGGACCACGCGTGGTCTCTGGGCCCGTGACTGCGTGCTGGGGAGGTGCCAGGGATCATTTGGCGGGCCTCTGGGACCCCGCCCAAGTCGCTGGGGCCCGTGCACGCGCTGGGGATGTGCCAGGGTCCATTGCAAGCTGCTGGGACCCCGCGATGTCGCGCTGGTGCCCCTGTGCGTGCTGGAGAGGTGCCAGGACAGTTTGGTAAGCCGCTTGGACCAGTACCGAATTCGCTGGGGTTAGTGCGCGCCTGGGAGGTTATAGGGACCATTTGGTGTGACGCTGGGACCCCGCGACGGGTCGCTGGGCCCGACGCGCGCTTGGGAAGTGTCAGGTACCTTTGGCAAGCCGCTTGGACTCCACTGGCGGGGTTGCTGGGGACCGTCTTGGCGCTAGTAATGTGCCAGGGACCATTTGCGAGCCGCTAGGACCCCGCTTGAAGTCGCTGGGGCCCGTCATAGGCGTGCTGGGAGGTGCCAGGGGACCATCTGGCCAGCAAATCGGACACCCAAGCTGGGTCTCTGGGGTCCGTGTGCGTGCTGGGGAGGTGCCAGGATCATTTGGCGAGTCAGCTGGGACCCCACGAAGTCGCTGGGGCCCGTCTTGCGCTGGGAGTTGCCAGGGACCATTAGCGAGCGAGTTGGACCCGGCGTTGGGTCTCTGGGGCCCGTGTGCTGGGAGGTGCCAGGATCATTTGGCGAGCCTCTGGGACTCAGCAAGTCGCTGGGGGCACATGCGCTGGGGGGGATGTGCCAGGGACCATTTGCAGGCAGCTGGGACACCGCGCAATGTCACTGGTGCCCGGTATGTCTGGGGATGCCAGGGATAATTTGGCAATCCCGCTTGGACCACTACCGAATTAGCTGGGGCCTGTCTGCGTGCTGGTAAGGTGCCAGGGACCATCTGGCCAGCCAATGGGACCCCCCCCCCGTCGCTGGGGCCCGTGGCGCTCACTGGGGATGTGCCAGGGACCATTTGCTAGCCGCTGGGACCCCGTCGAAACACTGGGGTCCCCCTGGGCCACACTGGGGAGGTGTCAGGGACCTTTGGCAAACCGCTCGGACCACGCTTGGGGTCTCTAGTGCCCGTGTGCGTGCTGGGGATGTGCCAGGGACCATTTGGCGAGCCAGCTTGACCCCCGCTTGAAGTCACTGGGGCCCGTGGCGTGCTGGGGAGGTGCCAGGGAAGATTTGTTGAGCCGCTGGGACCCGCGGCGAACTCTCTGGTTCCCGTCGCGTGCACTGGGAGGGGCCAG
This sequence comes from Huso huso, assembly GCA_036884735.1. Lineage (NCBI taxonomy): Eukaryota > Metazoa > Chordata > Actinopteri > Acipenseriformes > Acipenseridae > Huso > Huso huso. Next base: position 35,260 of record JAHFZB010000111.1, read on the forward strand.
GACCATTTGGGAAGCCGCTGGGACTTACCTGGCGTCACTGGTGACCATGCACCGTGCTGGGGAGGTGCCAGGGACCATCTGGTCGCGCGACATCTCGCTGCGTCCCGTGCGATCGGTGGGGAGGTGTCAGGCACCATTTGGCGAGGCACCATTTAGCGAGCCGCTGGAACCCCACGCCGGGTCGCTGGGACCCGCGGCGCGTTTGGGAGATGCCAGGGACCATTTGGCAGCCACTGGAACCACACACTAAGTCGAGGGCCCGCTTATGCTGGTGAGGTGCCAGGGACCATCTGGCGAGCCGCTCGGTCCCACAGCTGGGTCTCTGGGGCCCGTGCGTGCTGGGGAGGTGCCATGGAAGATTTGTCTAGCCGCTGGGACCCCGTGCAGGGTTGCTGGGCCCCATGCGCCAGCACTGGGAGGGGCCAGGGACCATTTGGTAAGCCGCTGGGACCCCGCGGTCGCTGGTGCACGGCTGCGTGCTGGGAGGTGCCAGGGACCATCTGGCCAGCCATCGGACCCCGCTGGGTCGCGATATCGCTGGGGTCGTCGGCGATCGGTGGGGAGGTGTCAGGCACCATTTGGCGAGGCACCATTTAGCGAGCCGCTGGAACCCCACGCGAAGTCGCTGGGACCCGTGCGCGTTCTGGGGAGATGCCAGGGACCATTTGGCGAGCCACTGGAACCACACACGAAGTCGCAGTGGCCAGTTTGCGTGCTGGGGTGGTGCCATGGACCATCTGGCGAGACGCTCGGTCCCTTGCGGGGTCTCTGGGGTCCGTGTGTGTGTGCTGGGGATGTGCCAGGGATAATTTGGCGAGCCGCTGGGACCCCCGCTGGGTCGCTTAAACCACACGGCGCCAAGACTGGGGATGTGCAAGGAACCATTTGCGAGCCGCTGGGACCCCACGTGATGTCGCTGGGGCACGTGGCGGCGCTTCTTGGGATATGCCAGGCACCATTTGGCGAGGCTCTGGGACACCCCAAAGAGGGTCGATGGGCCCTGTGTGCGTGCTGGGGAGGTGCCAGGGACCAGTTGATTTAGCCTCTGGGACCCCCTCGCTGGGCCAGCTTTGGCGATGTTGGGGAGGGCGGCCAGTGACAGCGTGGCAAGCCGCTGGGACCCCGGTGAAGTCGCTGGGGCCCCCCCGCGAAAACTCTGGGGTCCCTAGCGCACTGGGAGGTGTCAGGGACCTTTTGGCAAGCCGCTCGGACCACGCTTGGGGTCTCTAGTGCCCGTGTGCGTGCTGGGGATGTGCCAGGGACCATTTGGCGAGACGCCGGGACCCCGCTTGAAGTCACTGGGGCCCGTGCCTGTGCTGGGGAGGTGCCAGGGAAGATTTGTCGAGCCGCTGGGACCCCGCCGAAAGTCGGGGTTCTGTCTTGCCAGCTGGGGATGTGCAGGGACAATTTGCGAGCTGCTGGGTCCCCACGCGTGGTTGCTAGGCCCTGTCGCGTGCTGGGTGGTGACAGGGATCATTTGGCGAGCTGCTGGGAACCCGCGTGGGGTCGGTGGGCCCGGCCGCGCTGGGGAGGTGCAAGGGACCATTTGGTGAGCCGCCTGGGGGACCTCGGCGTGCTCGTCGGGCCCAGTCTTGGGGAGGTGCCAGGGACATTTTGGCGAGCCACTGGGACCACACGCTGGGTCGCTGGGGACTGGTCGAGTGCTGGGGATTTACCTGGGACCGTTTGGTGAGCAGCTAGGACCCCGCGTGGTGTAGCTGGGCTCCGTGCACTGCTGGGGAGATGCCGGTGACCGTTTGACGTGCCGCTGGGACCCCACGGGGGGTAACCAGGAGTCTGTCGCGCAAGTGCGGAAGTGCCAGGGACCGTTTGGCATGCCGCTGGGACCCGTGGGGTCACTGGGCCCCATTCGCGCGCTGGGGAGGGGCCAGGGACCATTTGGTAAGCCGCTGGCATCTTGATCGAAGTCCATGGGGCCCATGCGCACGCTGGGGATGTGCCATGGACCATTTGGCGAGCTGGAACGCTCTTGGCGCAAAGGTTGCTGGGACCCGGGCGATCGCTGGGGATGTGACAGGGACCGTTTGGCTTAACCGCTGGAACCCCACGCCAAGTCTCTGGGGCCTGTGCTTGGCGTGCTGAGGGAGGTGCCAGGGACCATTTGGCTAGCCGCTCGGACCCAGCGGGTCACTGAGCTGGTCTTGGCGGGCTGGGAGGTGCCAGGGAACATTTGGCGAGCGGCTGGGACACAGCGCAGGGTCGCAGGGTCGCAGGGCCCCGTGCGCGCGCTGGGGAGGTGCCAGCGAGCATTTGGCAGCTGCTTGGACCCCGCAAAGTCGCTGGTTCAAAGGCATGAGCTGGGGATGTGCCAGGGACAATTTGCGAGCTGCTGGGTCCCCCCGCGTGGTTGCTAGGCCCTGTGCGCGTGCGCTGGGTAGGTGACAGGGATCATTTGGCGAGCTGCTGGGAACCCGCGTGGGGTCGGTGGGCCCCGAGCCTTTAGCCCCTGGGGAGGTGCAAGGGACCATTTGGTGAGCCGCAGGGGACCTCGCGTGCGTTCGTCTGGCCCAGTCTTGGCGCAGGAGGTGCCAGGGACATTTTGGCGAGCCACTGGGACCACACGGCTGGGGTCGCTGGGGACTGGTCGAGTGCTGGGGAATTACCTGGGACCGTTTGGTGAGCCGCTAGGACCCAGCGGCGTGGTAGCTGGGCTCCCGTGCACATGCTGGGGAGATGCCAGTGACCGTTTGTCGTGCTGCTGGGACCCTGCGTGGGGTAACGAGGAGTCTGTGCTGGCGTGCTGGGGGAGGTGCCAGGGACCGTTTGGCATGCCCGCTGGGACCCGTGGGGTCACTGGGCCCGTGCCGCGTGCTGGGAGATGCCAGTGACTGTTTGGCGTGCCGCTGGGACCCACTTCGGGTCGCTGGGCCCGTTCGCGCGCTAGGGAGGTGCCAGGGACCATTTGGTAAGCCGCTGGGATCTCGATCCGGTCCCTGGGGCCGCGCTGCTTAGGGATGTGCCAGGGATAATTTTTTAGCATCTGGGGCCCATGCGATGCTGGGGATGTGCCAGGGTCCATTTGGCGAGCCTCTGGGACACTGCGCGGCGGTTGCTGGGGCCCGTGCATCGCTGGGGATGTGACAGGGACCGTTTGGCAGCAACGCTGGAACCCCACGAAGTCTCTGGGGCCCGTCTTGGCGTGCTGAGGATGTGCCAGGGACCATTTGGCTATCCGGCCGGACCACGCCAGAAGTCGCTGTGGTTCGTGCGCCACGACTGGGGAGGTGCCAGTGACCATTTGGTGTGACGGTGGAACCCCACGCGGATAATTTTTCGAGCATCTGGGGCCCATGCGCATGCTGGGGATGTGCCAGCACCTTTTTGGCGAGCAGCTGGGTCTCCACGCGGGGTCGCTGGGGCCCTGAAGCGCTGGTGAAGTGCCAGGGACCATTTGACGAGCAGCTGGGACACCACGCAATGTTGCTGGGGCACCTGCGCATGCTGGTGGATTTGTCAGGGGACAGTTTGGCAAGCCAGCTTGCACCACGCTGCCGAAGTCGCTGGGGTTCGTCGGCCCACGATGGGGATGTGCCAGGGACCATTTGGTGTGATGCTGGGCCCTGTGCGCACTTTGGGGAGGTGCCAGAGACCTTTTGGCGAGCAGCTGGGTCTCCACTCCTGGTTGCTGGGGTCCGTGCTCGTGCTAGGGATGTGCCAGGGACCATTTGCAGCTGCTGGCACCCCTCCTTGAAGTCGCTGTGGACCGTGGTGCATGCTGGGGATGTGCCAGGGACCATTGCGGCATGGGACCCCTGCGGTGGTTGCTGGGCCCTGTGCGCGCTGGGGAGGTGCAAGGGACCATTTGGTGAGCCGCAGGGACCTCGCGTGCGTTCGCCGGGCCCAGTCTTGCGCGCTGGGAGGTGCCAGGGACATTTTGGCTGAGCCACTGGGACCACACGCCGGGTCGCTGGGGACTGGTCGAGTGCTGGGGAATTACCCGGGACCGTTTGGTGAGCCGCTAGGACCCCGCGCGTGGTAGCTGGGCCCCGTGCACGTGCTGGGAGATGCCGGTGACCCGTTTGTCGTGCGCTGGGACCCCGCGGGGTAACCGGAGTCTGTCGCGGCGTGCTGCGGAAGTGCCAGGACCGCTTGGCATGCCGCTGGGACCCAGCATTCACTGGGCCCCCCAGGCGCTGGGGAGGGGCCAGGGACCATTTGGTGCCGCTGGCATCTTGATCGGTCCATGGGGGCCTCATCGCCTGCTGGGGATGTGCCATGGACCATTTGGCGAAACGCTGAACGCTGGCGCTGGTTGCTGGGGCCCGAGTCGACGCTGGGGATGTGACAGGGACCGTTTGGCACCAGCTGGAACCCCACGCCGAAGTCTCTGGGGCCTGTCGCGTGCTGAGGAGGTGCCAGGGACCATTTGGCTAACCGCTCGGACCCAGCGGGGGTCACTGAGCTGGTCGCGGGCTGGGGGAGGTGCCAGGGAACATTTGGCGGCCCGGGGGACACAGCGAGGGTCGCAGGGTCGCAGGGCCCCGTGCGCGCGCTGGGGAGGTGCCAGCGAGCATTTGGCGAGCTGCTTGGACCCCGCACAAAGTCGCTGGGGTTCGTGCGCGAGCTGGGGATGTGCCAGGGACAATTTGCGAGCTGCTGGGTCCCCACGCGTGGTTGCTGGGCCCTGTGCGTGCGCTGGGTAGGTGACAGGGATCATTTGGCGAGCTGCTGGGAACCCGCGTGGGTCGGTGGGCCCCAGGCGCTGGGGAGGTGCAAGGGACCATTTGGTGAGCCGCGGGGACCTCGCGTTAAATCGGGCCCCCAGTCTTGCTTGGGAGGTGCCAGGGACATTTTGGCGAGCCACTGGGACCACACGCGGGGTCGCTGGGGACTGGTCGAGTGCTGGGGAATTACCTGGGACCGTTTGGTGAGCCGCTAGGACCCCGCGCGTGGTAGCTGGGCTCCGTGCACATGCTGGGGAGATGCCAGTGACCGTTTGTCGTGCTGCTGGGACCCCGCGTGGGGTAACCGGAGTCTGTGCGCGTGCTGGGGAGGTGCCAGGGACCGTTTGGCATGCCGCTGGGACCCCGCGTGGGGTCACTGGGCCCCGTGCACGTGCTGGGGAGATGCCAGTGACTGTTTGGCGTGCCGCTGGGACCCCGCTCGGGGTCGCTGGGCCCCGTTCGCGCGCTAGGGAGGTGCCAGGGACCATTTGGTAAGCCGCTGGGATCTCGATCGAAGTCCCTGGGGCCCGTCTTGGAGGCTTAGGGATGTGCCAGGGATAATTTTCGAGCATCTGGGGCCCATGCGCATGCTGGGGATGTGCCAGGGTCCATTTGGCGAGCCTCTGGGACACTGCGCGCGGTTGCTGGGGCCCGTGCGATCGCTGGGGATGTGACAGGGACCGTTTGGCGGCGCTGGAACCCCACGCTCTCTGGGGCCCGTCGCGGCGTGCTGAGGATGTGCCAGGGACCATTTGGCTATCCGCTCGGACCACGCGCGAAGTCGCTGTGGTTCGTGCGCGCACTGGGGAGGTGCCAGTGACCATTTGGTGTGACGGTGGAACCCCACGCGGGATAATTTTCGAGCATCTGGGGCCCATCGCATGCTGGGATGTGCCAGCGACCTTTTGGCGAGCAGCTGGGTCTCCACGTGGGGATTAAATCTGGGGCCCGCGCACTGGTGAAGTGCCAGGGACCATTTGACGAGCAGCTGGGACACCACGCACGTTGCTGGGGCACCTGCGCATGCTGGTGATTTGTCCAGGGACAGTTTGGCAAGCCAGCTTGCACCACGCCGCAAAGTCGCTGGGGTTCGTGCGCGCCGATGGGGATGTGCCAGGGACCATTTGGTGTGATGCTGGGCCTGTCGCGCACTTTGGGGAGGTGCCAGAGACCTTTTGGCGAGCCGCTGGGTCTCCACTCCTGGTTGCTGGGGTCCGTGCTCGTGCTAGGGATGTGCCAGGGACCATTTGCGAGCTGCTGGCACCCCGCGCGAAGTCGCTGTGGACCGTGCGCATGCTGGGGATGTGCCAGGGACCATTTGCGAGCCGCTGGGACCCCGCGTGTGGTTGCTGGGCCCTGTGCGCGTGCTGGGTAGGAGCCAGGGACTATTTGACGAGCCACTGGGACCCTGTACGGGGTCGCTGGGGTCCGTGCGCGCGCTGGGGAGGTGCCAGGGACCATTTGGCGAGCTGCTGGAACCCCACTCGAAGTCGCTCGGGCCCGTGCGTGTTCTGGGGAGGTGCCAGGGACTATTTGGCGAGCCGCTCTGACCACCTGCGGGGTCTCTGGGGCCCGTGTGCGTGCTGGGGATGTGCCAGGGACCATTTGCGAGCTGCTGGGACCCTGCGCAATGTCGCTGGGGCCTGTGCGAGCGGTGGGGATGTGCCAGGGACCATGTGGCGAGGCTCTGGGACCCTGCGCGATGTCGCTGGTGTCTGTGCGATCGGTGGGGATGTGCCAGGGACCGTTTTAGCTGCTGGGACCCTACGCAATGTCGCTGGGGCCTGTCTGGCCCAGCATGGGGATGTGCCAGGGACCATTTGGCGAGCTCTGGGACCCTGGCGCGCGATGTCGCTGGGGTCTGTCGCGATCGGTGGGCAGGTGCCAGGGACCGTTGGCGTGCCACTGGAACCCGGCCCTAGTGGGATGGGTCCGTGTTCTGCTGGAGGTGCCAGGTACCATTTGCGAACGGTGGGACCCTGCGCCAAAGCTGCTGGGGCCAGTGCGCGGCTGGGGATGTGCCAGGGACCATTTACGAGCCGCTGGGACCCCGCCAAGTCGCTGGGGCCCGTGTGCATGCTGGGGAGGTGCCAGGGACCATCTGGCCAGCCAATGGGACCAGCGTGGTCTCTGGGCCCGTGATGCGTGCTGGGGAGGTGCCAGGGATCATTTGGCGGGCCTCTGGGACCCCGAGCAGAAATGTCGGGTGGGGCCCGATGCCGCCTGGGGGATGTGCCAGGGTCCATTTGCAAGCTGCTGGGACCCAGCGATGATGTCGCTGGTGCCCCTGTGCGTGCTGGAGAGGTGCCAGGGACAGTTTGGTAAGCCGCTTGGACCAGTACCAAATTCGCTGGGGTTAGTGCAGGCGCCTGGGAGGTTATAGGGACCATTTGGTGTGGCGCTTAGGACCCCACGCCCGGGTCGCTGGGCCCCCAGCCGACGCTGGGGGTGTCAGGTACCTTTTGGCAAGCCGCTTGGACTCCACGCGGGGTTGCTGGGGACGTGTGCGCGCTTTGGGAATGTGCCAGGACCATTTGCGAGCCGCTAGGACCCGCTTGAAGTCGCTGGGGCCCGTGCGGCGTGCTGGGGAGGTGCCAGGGACCATCTGGCCAGCAAATCGGACACATCGCGGGGTCTCTGGGGTCCGATGTGCGTGCTGGGGAGGTGCCAGGGATCATTTGGCGAGCAGCTGGGACCCCACCTTGGTCGCTGGGGCCCGTCGCGCCTCTGGGAGTTGCCAGGGACCATTAGGCGAGCCGTTGGGACCCAGCGTTGGGTCTCTGGGGCCGGTGCGCTGGGGGGAGGTGTCAGGGATCATTTGCGAGCCTCTGGGACTCAGCGCTTGAAATCGCTGGGGCACATGTGCGCTTGCTGGGGATGTGCCAGGGACCATTTACGGCCGCTGGGACACCATGCGATGTCACTGGTGCCCGTCTTGTATCTTGGGATGTGCCAGGGATAATTTGGCAATCCGCTTGGACCACTACCGAATTAGCTGGGGCCTGTCTGCGTGCTGGTAAGGTGCCAGGGACCATCTAGCCAGCCAATCGGACCCTGCAAAGTGCGCTGGGGCCCGTCTTGCGCCTGAGGGGATGTGCCAGGGACCATTTGCTAGCCACTGGGACCCGTGCAGAGTCACTGGGGTCCCTGCGCACCCCCACTGGGGAGGTGTCAGGGACCTTTTGGCAAGCCTGCTCGGACCACGCTTGGGGTCTCTAGTGCCCACGTGTCGTGCTGGGGATGTGCCAGGGACCATTTGGCGAGCCGCCGGGACCCCGCTTGAAGTCACTGGGGCCCGTGCGTGTGCTGGGGAGGTGCCAGGGAAGATTTGTCGAGCCGCTGGGACCCCGTGCGAACTCTCTGGTTCCCGTGCGTGCACTGGGGAGGGGCCAGGGACCATTTGGGAAGCCGCTGGGACCCCGCGCGAAGTCACTGGTGACCGTGCACGTGCTGGGGAGGTGCCAGGGACCATCTGGCCAGCCAATCGGACCCCGCGGGTCGCGATATCGCTGGGGTCCGTCGACGGTGGGGAGGTGTCAGGCACCATTTGGCGAGGCACCATTTAGCGAGCCGCTGGAACCCACGAAGTCGCTGGGACCCGTCGCGTTCTGGGGAGATGCCAGGGACCATTTGGCAGCCACTGGAACCACACACGAAGTCGCAGTGGCCCGTTTGCGTGCTGGTGAGGTGCCAGGGACCATCTGGCGAGCCGCTCGGTCCCCGCGCGGGGTCTCTGGGGCCCGTGCGCGTGCTGGGGAGGTGCCATGGAAGATTTGTCTAGCCGCTGGGACCCGTCAAGAAGTTGCTGGGCCCCATGCGCGCACTGGGGAGGGCCAGGGACCATTTGGTAAAGCGCTGGGACCCCGCTTGTGAGAAGTCGCTGGTGCACGCAACGTGCTGGGGAGGTGCCAGGGACCATCTGGCCAGCCAATCGGACCCCGCGCGGGGTCGCGCGATATCGCTGGGGTCCGTGTGATCAGTGGGGAGGTGTCAGGCACCATTTGGCGAGGCACCATTTAGCGAGCCGCTGGAACCCCACGCTAAGTCGCTGGGACCGTGCTATGGGGAGATGCCAGGGACCATTTGGCGAGCCACTGGAACCACACACGGGGAGTCGCAGTGGCGGTTTGCGTGCTGGGGTGGTGCCAGGGACCATCTGGCGACGGCCGCTCGGTCCCGCTGGGTCTCTGGGGCCGATGTGTGTGCTGGGGATGTGCCAGGGATAATTTGGCGAGCCGCTGGGACCCCGCTGGTCGCTGGGGCACGCGTCTTGGGGGGATGTGCAAGAACCATCTGCGAGCCGCTGGGACCCCACGTGATGTCGCTGAGGAGCACGTGGCGGAAGCTGGGGATATGCCAGGCACCATTTGGCGAGGTTCTGGGACACCGCGCGGGGTCGATGGGCCCTGTGCGTGCTGGGGAGGTGCCAGGGACCAGTTGACGAGCCTTTGGGACCCCGCAGCCAGGGGTCGCTGGGCCACGTCGCATGTTGGGAGGGGGCGGCCAGTGACAACGTGGCAACCGCTGGGACCCGTGTGTGAAGTCGCTGGGGCCCGTGCGAAAATCACTGGGGTCCCTGCGCACACTGGGAGGTGTCAGGGACCTTTTTGGCAAGCCGCCGGACCACGCCTTGGGTCTCTAGTGCCCGTGTCGTGCTGGGGATGTGCCAGGGACCATTTGGCGAGCCGGGACCCCCTGAAGTCACTGGGGCCCGTGCCTGTGCTGGGAGGTGCCAGGGAAGATTTGTCGAGCCGCTGGGACCCGTGCCGAACTCTCTGGTTCCCGTCGTGCACTGGGGAGGGCCAGGGACCATTTGGGAAGCCGCTGGGACCCCGCTGTCACTGGTGACCGTGCACGTGCTGGGGAGGTGCCAGGGACCATCTGGCCAGCCAATCGGACCCAGGGTCGGGATGTGCTGATATCGCTGGGGTCCGTCGGCGATCGGTGGGAGGTGTCAGGCACCATTTGGCGAGGCACCATTTAGCGAAGCCGCTGGAACCCCCCGCAGTCGCTGGGACCCGTCGCGCGTTCTGGGAGATGCCAGGGACCATTTGGCGACCACTGGAACCACACACGAAGTCGCAGTGGCCCGTTTGCGTGCTGGTGAGGTGCCAGGGACCATCTGGCGAGCCAGCTCGGTCCCCCCTTGCTGGGTCTCTGGGGGCCGTCTGGCGTGCTGGGGAGGTGCCATGGAAGATTTGTCTAGCCGCTGGGACCCGTGGTTGCTGGGCCCCATCGCGGCGCTTTGGGAGGGGCCAGGGACCATTTGGTAAGCCGCTGGGACCCGCTGGTCGCTGGTGGTGCGATGCGCGTGCTGGGGAGGTGCCAGGACCATCTGGCCAGCCATTGGGACCCGCTGGGTCGCTTGATATCGCTGGGGGTCCGGCGATCGGGTGGGGAGGTGTCAGGCACCATTTGGCGAGGCACCATTTAGCGAGCCGCTGGAACCCCACGCCAAGTCGCTGGGACCCGGCGCGTTCTGGGGAGATGCCAGGGACCATTTGGCGAGCCACTGGAACCACACACAAGTCGCAGTGGCCGGTTTGCGTGCTGGGTGGTGCCAGGGACCATCTGGCGAGCCTCTCGGTCCCCGCGCTGGGTCTCTGGGGCCCGTGTGTGTGCTGGGGATGTGCCAGGGATAATTTGGCGAGCAGCTGGGACCCGGCGGGGTCGCTGGGCATGCGGCGCGCACTGGGGATGTGCAAGGAACCATTTTGCGAGCGCTGAGACCCCACGTGATGTCGCCAGGGGCGGGCGGCGGCGCTGGGGATATGCCAGGCACCATTTGGCGAGGTCTGGGACACCAGCGCGGGGTCGATGGGCCCTGTATGCGTGCTGGGAGGTGCCAGGGACCAGTTGACGAGCCTCTGGGACCCCAGCGGGTCAAGCAATAACGTCGATGTTGGGGAGGGGCGGGGCCAGTGACAACGTGGCAAGCCGCTGGGACCCCGTGTGAAGTCGCTGGGGCCTGTGTGCGCGCGCGGGAGGTGCCAGGGATTATTTGGCGACCCCCAGGGACACCCGGCGGGGTCATGGGCCCTGTGTGCGTGCTGTGGATTTGCCAAGGAATATTTGGCGAGCTGCAGGGACCTACATGCAGGGTCGCTGGGGCCCCATCGCGGCGTGCTGGTGAGGTGCCAGGGACCATTACTGATGACGCTGGTACCCTGTGCATGGTCACTGGGGCCCGTGCGATCGCTTGGGAGGTGCCAGGATGATTTGGCGATCGCTTGGACCCCGCGCCAAGTCGCTGGGGTCCGTCGCGATCGGTGGGGAGGTGCCAGGCACCATTTGGCGAGCTTTGGGACCATGCGCGAGGTCGCTGGGGCCCGTGCGATTGGTGGGGAGGTGCCAGGAACCATTTGGGATGCGCTGGGACCCCGCACAAGTCGCTGGGGCCCGTTGGGTTGATGTGCCAGGGACCATTTGCGAAGCCGCTGGGGTCCGTCACGATCGGTGGGAGGTGTCAGGCACCATTTGGCGAGGCTTTGGGACCCTGCGGAGGTCGCTGGGGCCCGTGCAAGATCGGTGGGGAGAGTGCCAGGGACCGTTTAGCGAGCCACTGGAACCCCAGCGGAAAGTCGCTGGGACCCGTCGTGATTCTGGGGAGGGGCCAGGGACCATTTGGCGGCCGCTGGGCCCCTGCGCTAAGTTGCTGGGGGCCCGTCTTGCGTCTTGGGAGGTGTCAGGACCATTTGGGATGCCGCTGGGACCCCGCCCGAAGTCGCTGGGGCCGTGCGGCTGAGGATGTGCCAGGGACCATTTGTCGGCGTCGCTGGGACCCCGTGGTTGCTGGGCCCTGTGCGCGTGCTGGGTGAGAGCCAGGGACTGTTTGACGAGCCACTGGGACCCCGACGGGTCGCTGAGGACCGTCTTGGCTGGTGAGGTGCCAGAGACCATTCGGCGAGCTACTTGGACCCCAGCCAAAGTCGCTGGGGTTCGTCTTGTGAGCTGGGGATGTGCCAGGGACAATTTGGCGAGCTGCTGGGTCCCCCACGGCGTGGTTGCTGGGCCCTGTCGTTTGGGTAGGTGCCAGGATCATTTGGCGAGCTGCTGGGACCCCACACGGGGTCGGTGGGCCCGCTTGCGCTGGGGAGGTGCAAGGGACCATTTGGTGAGCCGGGACCTCCTCACGGGGGCCGCTGGGGACTGGCCGGTGCTGGGGAATTATCCGGGACCGTTTGGTGAGCCGCTAGGACCCCGCGTGGTAGCTGGGCCCGATGCCGCGCTGGGGAGATGCCGGTGACCGTTTGGCATGCTGCTGGGACCCCCGTGGGATCACCGGAGTGTGCGCGTGCTGGGGAGTTGCCAGGTACCGTTTGGCATGCCGCTGGGACCCCCGCCGGGGTCGCTGGGCCCCCGGCAGCTGGGGAGGGGCCAGGGACCATTTGGTAAGCCGCTGGGATCTCGATCAAGTCCCTGGGGCCCAAGTCGCGGCGCTAGGGATGTGCCAGGGACAATTTTCGAGCCGCAGCTGGGGCCCATGCGCATGCTGGGATTTGTCAGGGACAGTTTGGCAAATAGCTTGCACCACCCACCATAAAGTCGCTGGGGTTCGTCGTCGTATGATGGGGAGGTGCCAGGGACCATTTGGTGTGATGCTGGGACCCCTTGCGGGGTCGCTGGGCCCTGTGCGCACTTTGGGAGGTGCCAGAGACCTTTTGGCGAGCAGCTGGGACTCCACTCCTGGTCGCTGGGGTCCGTGCTCGTGCTAGGGATGTGCCAGGGACCATTTGCAGGCTGCTGGCACCCCGCGCCGAAGTCGCTGTGGCCCGTCGGCGCTGGGGATGTGCCAGGGACCATTTGCGGAGCCGCTGGGACACCGCGTGTGGTTGCTGGGCCCCTGTCTGGCGTGCTGGGTAGGAGCCAGGGACTATTTGACCACTGGGACCCCGCGACCCGGTCGCTGGGAGTCCTTGGCCCCGGGAGGTGCCAGGAGACCATTGGGTGAGCAGCTGGGACCCCGTGGCGGGGGTCGCCAAAGGCCACATGCTCGGAGCTGGGATGTGCCATGGATCATTTGGCAACCGCTGGGACCCTGTGAGGTCACTGGTGCCTTTAAGCGATCAGTTGGGAGGTGCCAGGGACCGCTTTGACGGGCAGCTGGAACCCCACCGGTCGCTGGAGTCCGTCGCGTGCTGGGGAGGTGCCAGGGACCATCTGGCGAGCCGCTGGGACCCCAGCGGGGTCGCTGTGGTGGCAAGGCTGGTTATGTGCCATGGACCATTCCTGAGCCGCTGGGTACCAGCGAAGTCGCCATGATCCCCGGCGGCTGGGAGGTGCCAGGGACCATTTGGCAAGCCGCTGGGACCCTGCACGGTTGGGGCCGTCTTTCGCTGAGGATGTGCCAGGGACATTTTGGCGAGCTGCTGGGACCTCACGCGGGGTCGCTGGGGACTGGTCGAGTGCTGGGGAATTACCGGGACCGTTTGGTGAGTCGCTAGGACCCCTGCGTGGTAGCTGTGCCCGTGCGTGCTGGGGAGATGCCGGTGACCGTTTGGCGTGCCGCTGGGACCCCGCGTGGGGTCACCAGAGTCTGTGCGCGTGCTGGGGAGTTGCCAGGGACCGTTTGGCATGCCGCTGGGACCCCGCGAGTGGGGTCACTGGGCCTCGTGCACGTGCTGGGGAGATGCCAGTGACCGTTTGGCGTGCCGCTGGGACCCCGCTCGGGGTCGCTGGGCCCCGTTCGCGCGCTGGGGAGGGGCCAGGGAACATTTGGTAAGCCGCTGGGATCTCGATCGAAGTCCCTGGGGCCCGTCGATGCTGGGGATGTGCCAGGGGCAATTTTCGAGCAGCTGGGGCCCATGCGCATGCTGGGGATGTGCCAGGGACCATTTACGAGCCGCTGGGTCCCCGCGCGAAGTCGCTGATCCCCGTGCGCGTGCTGAGGAGGTGCCAAGGACCATTTGGCAAGCCGCTGGGACCCTGCATCGGTGGGGCCCGGGCCGCGGCGCTGGGGATGTGCCAGGGACATTTTGGCGAGCCGCTGGGACCTCACGCGGGGTCGCTGGGGACTGGTCGAGTGTTGGGGAATTACCCGGGACCATTTGGTGAGCCGCTAGGACCCCGCGCGTGGTAGCTGGGCCCCGTGCGCGTGCTGGGGGAGATGCCGGTGACCGTTTGGCGCCGCTGGGACCCCGCGTGGGGTCACCAGGTCTGTCTTGCGTGCTGGGGAGTTGCCAGGGACCATTTGGCATGCCGCTGGAACCCCGCGTGGGGTCACTGGGCCCCGTGCACGTGCTGGGGAGATGCCAGTGACCGTTTGGCGTGCCGCTGGGACCCCGCTCGGGGTCGCTGGGCCCCGCGCACTGGGGGAGGGGCCAGGGAACATTTGGTAAGCCGCTGGGATCTCGATCGAAGTCCCTGGGGCCCGTGCGCGCGCTGGGGATGTGCCAGGGGCAATTTTCGAGCAGCTGGGGCCCATGCGCACGCTGGGGATGTGCCAGTGTCCATTTGGCGAGACTCTGGGACGCTGCGCGAAGTCTCTGGGGCCCGTGCGCGTGCTGAGGAGGTGCCAGGGACCATTTGGCTAGCCGCTCGGACCACGCGCGAAGTCGCTGGGGTTCGTGCGCTCACTGGGGAGGTGTCAGGGACCATCTGGCGAGCCGCAGGGACCCAACGTGATGTTGCTGGGGCACCTGCGCATGCTGGTGATTTGTCAGGGACAGTTTGGCAAGCCAGCTTGCACCACGCGCAAAGTCGCTGGGGTTCGTGCGCGCGATGGGGAGGTGCCAGGGAGCATTTGGTGTGATGCTGGGACCCCGCACGGGGTCGCTGGACCCTGCGCACTTTGGGAGGTGCCAGAGACCTTTTGGCGAGCCGCTGGGACTCCGCTCCTGGTCGCTGGGGTCCGTGCTCGTGCTAGGGATGTGCCAGGGACCATTTGCGAGCTGCTGGCACCCCGCGCGAAGTCGCTGTGGCCCGTGCGCATGCTGGGGATGTGCCAGTGACCGTTTGCGAGCCGCTGGGACCCCACATGTGGTTGCTGGGCCCTGTGCCTGTGCTGGGTAGGAGCCAGGGACTATTTGACGAGCCACTGGGACCCCTTGCAGGGTCGCTGGGGTCCGTGTCTTGGCGCTGGGGAGGTGCCAGAGACCATTCGGCGAAGCCGCTGGGACCCCGGGGTCGCAACACATCGCGAGCTGGGATGTGCCATGGATCATTTGGCAAGCCGCTGGGACCCTGTCTTGAGGTCACTGGTGCCTTGCGATCAGTTGGGAGGTGCCAGGGACCGTTTGACGGCCGCTGGAACCCCACCCTAAGCCGCTGAACCCCGTCTTGTGGCGCTGGGGAGGTGCCAGGGACCATTTGGTGTGATGCTGGGACCCCGCGTGGGGTCGCTGTGGCCCGTGCGCGCGCTGGTTATGTGCCATGGACCATTTACGAGCCGCTGGGTCCCCACAGCAAGAAAGTCGCTGATCCCCGTGGCGCTGGGAGGTGCCAGGGACCATTTGGTGTGATGCTGGGATCCCGCACGGGGTCGCTGGGCCCTGTGCGCACTTTGGGGAGGTGCCAGAGACCTTTTGGCGAGCCGCTGGGACTCCACTCATAAGAACATAAGAACATAAGAACATAAGAACATAAGAACATAAGAAAGTTTACAAGCGAGAGGAGGCCATTCAGCCCATCTTGCTCTGTTTGGTTGTTAGTAGCCATTGATCCCAGAATCTCATCAAGCAGCTTCTTGAAGGATCCCAGGGTGTCAGCTTCAACAACATTACTGGGAGTTGGTTCCAGACCCTCACAATTCTCTGTGTAAAAAGTGCCTCCCTATTATCTGTTCTGAATGCCCCCTATCTAATTCCATTTATGACCCTGGTCCTTTTTCTTTCAAGTCAAAGAAGTCCCCGGGTTGACATTGTCTATACCTTTTAGGATTTTGAATGTTTGAATCAGATCGCCAGCAGTAGTCTTCTTTGTTCAAGACTGAATAGATTCAATTCTTTTAGCCTGTCTGCATACGACATGCCTTTTAAACCCGGGATAATTCTGGTTGCTCTTCTTTTGCACTCTTTCTAGAGCAGCAATATCCTTTTTGTAACGAGGTGACCAGAACTGAACACAATATTCTAGGTGAGGTCTTACTAATGCATTGTAGAGTTTTAACATTACTTCCCTTGATTTAAATTCAACACTTCTCACAATATATCCAAGCATCTTGTTAGCCTTTTTATAGCTTCCCACATTGTCTAGATGAAGACATTTCTGAGTCAACATAAACTCCTAGGTCTTTTCATAGTTCCTCTTCAATTTCACTATCTCCCATATGATATTTATAATGAACATTTTATTGCCCGCATGCAATACTTTACACTTTCTCTATTAAATTTCATTTGCCATGTGTCTGCCCAATTTTGAATGCGGTCTAGATCATTTTGAATGACCTTTGCTGCTTCAACAGTGTCTGCCACTCCTCCTATTTTTGTGTCGTCTGCAAATTTAACGAGTTTGCTTACTATATCAGAGTCTAAATCATTAATGTAGATTAGGAATAGCAGAGGACCTAATACTGATCCCTGTGGTACACCACTGGTTACCTCACTCCATTTCGAGGTTTCTCCTCTAATCAGTACTTTTCTGTTTTCTACCTGTTAACCACTCCCAATCCATGTGCATGCAATTCCTTGAATCCTACTGTTCAGTTTGAGAATTAATCTTTTTATGCGGGGACTTTGTCAAAAGCTTTCTGGAAATCTAAATAGACCATGTCGTATGCTTTGCAGTTGTCCATTTTCAATGTTGCATCCTCGAAAAAGTCAAGTAGGTTAGTTAGACATGATCTCCTTTCCTAAAACCATGCTGGCTGTCACCCAGGATATTGTTACCATATAGGTAATTTTCCATTTTGGATCTTATTATAGTTTCCATAAGTTTACATATAATAGAAGTCAGGCTTATTGGTCTGTAGTTACCTGGTTCAGTTTGTCTCCCTTTTGTGGATCGGTATTACGTTTGCTATTTTCCAGTCCATCGGTACAACCCTGTGTCAAGAGACTGTTGCATGATCTTGGTTAGCGGCTTGTAAAGAACTTCTTTCATTTCTTTGAGTACTATTGGGAGGATCTCATCCGGCCCAGGGATTTGTTTATTTTAAGAGCTCCTAGTCCCTTTAACACTTCTGCCTCTGTTATGCTAAAGTTATTTAAAACTGGATAGGAACAGGTCGACATGTGGGGCATGTTGTCCGTGTCCTCCTTTTGTAAAAATCTGTGAAAAGTAATCATTTAATATATTTGCTATTTTTTTTCTTCATCTATGATTTTGCCATTTGTGTCTCTTAGACATTTAACCTCCTCTTTGAATGTTCTCTTGCTGTTATAATATTGGAAAAACATTTTGGAATTGGTTTTAGCCCCTTAGCAATATTGATTTCTATCTCTCTCTCTTGGCCTTTCTAACTTCCTTTTGACTTGTGTTTGCAGTTCCAAGTACTCTTTCTGTGTGCTTTGTTTTTTTGGTCCCTTTTAAACGCTCTGTAAAGTGCCTTTTTTTTCGCTGAATATTTTTTTTAATTGATCTATTAAACCATTTTGGCCATTTTGTTTTAGATTTAGATTTGTCTACTTTTGGGATGTAATTGTTTTGTGCCTCTAATACTACATTTTTAAAAGACAGCCACCCTTTTCTGTGGATGTTTTCTCTATTTTACTCCAATCTACTTCTGTTAGTCTCTGTTTCATACCTTCATAGTTTGCTTTTCTAAAATTGTAAACCTTAGCTTTAGTCATTACTTTTGGGGTTTTAAAAATATTTCAAATGAGACCATGTTGTGGTCTGAGTTGCCAATGGCTCTCTGACCTCTGTTTTAGTTATTCTGTCTTCATTATTTGAAAAAGACTAAATCAAGGCATGCCTCCCCTCTAGTCGGTGCCTTGACAAATTGCGTTAAAAGCAGTCATTTGTCATTTCCACCATTTCAATTTCGTCCGTCATTGCCCCCATCGGTTTTCCCATTTTATACAGGGGAAGTTGAAATCCCCATTAGTATGGCTTCTCCTTTTCTACCGCATTTCGGTCATTGTACAACAGATTATTTTGCTCAGCGCCTGAATTTGGCGGTCTATAGCATGCTCCTATTATTATGCCTTTGAATTTGTGTCCATTATTCTGACCCATATTGATTCTGCATTGTTTTCTTTGTCCTGATTTAACACCTAACACTCCTGGTCGCTGGGGTCCGTGCTCGTGCTAGGGATGTGCCAGGGACCATTTGCGAGCTGCTGGCACCCCGCGCGAAGTCGCTGTGGCCCGTGCGCATGCTGGGGATGTGCCAGGGACCATTTGCGAGCCGCTGGGACACCCGCTGCGTGTGGTTGCTGGGCCCTGTCTTGTGCTGGGTGGGAGCCAGGGACTATTTGACGAGCCACTGGGACCCCGCACTGGGTCGCTGGGGTCGTCTTGTGGCAGCTGGGAGGTGCCAGAGACCATTCGGTGAGCCGCTGGGACCCCGCGCGGGGTCGCTGGGGACTGATCGAGTGCTGGGGAATTACCCGGGACCGTTTGGTGAGCCGCTAGGACCCCGCGCGTGGTAGCTGTGCCCCGTGCACGTGCTGGGGAGATGCCGGTGACCGCTTGGCGTGCCGCTGGGACCCCGCGTGGGGTCACCAGAGTCTGTGCGCGTGCTGGGGAATTGCCACGGACCGTTTGGCATGCCGCTGGGACCCCGCGTGGGGTCACTGGGCCTCGTGCACGTGCTGGGGAGATGCCAGTGACCGTTTGGCGTGCCGCTGGGACCCGCTCGGGTCGCTGGGCCCGATCGCCGGCTGGGGGGGGGCCAGGGGAACATTTGGTAAGCCGCTGGGATCTCAATCAAGTCCCTGGGGCCCGTCTTGCGCTCGCTGGGGATGTGCCAGGGCAATTTTTCAGCTGGGGCCCATGCGCATGCTGGGGATGTGCCAGGGACCATTTACGAGCCGCTGGATCCCCTCGCGAAGTCGCTGATCCCGTCTTGGCGTGCTGAGGAGGTGCCAGGGACCATTTGGCACCGCTGGGACCCTGCACGAAGTCGTTGGGGCCCGTCTTTCGCTGGGGATGTGCTAGGGACATTTTGGCGAGGCGCTGGGACCTCGCGCAGGGGTCGCTGGGGACTGGTCGAGTGCTGGGAATTACCGGGACCGTTTGGTGAGCCGCTAGGACCCCGCGTGTGGTAGCTGGGCCCGTGCACGTGCTGGGAGATGCCCGGTGACCGTTTGGCGTGCCCGCTGGGACCCCTGGGGTCACCAGAGTCTGTCTTGGCGTGCTGGGGTTGCCGGGACCGTTTGGCATGCAGCTGGAACCCGCGTGGGGTCACTGGGCCCGTCCACGTGCTGGGAGATGCCAGTGACCGTTTGGCGTGCCGCTGGGACCCGCTCGCGGTCGCTGGGCCCGTTCACGCACTGGGGAGTTGCCAGGGAACATTTGGTAAGCCGCTGGGATCTCATCGAAGTCCCTGGGGCCCGTCTGCGCTAACTGGGGATGTGCCAGGGCAATTTTCGAGCAGCTGGGGCCCATGCGCACGCTGGGATGTGCCAGTGTCCATTTGGCGAGACTCTGGGACGCTCGCCAAGTCTCTGGGGCCCGTGCGCGTGCTGAGGAGGTGCCAGGGACCATTTGGCTAGCCGTTCGGACCATGCGCGAAGTCGCTGGGGTTCGTGCACGCACTGGGGAGGTGTCAGGGACCATCTGGCGAGCCGCAGGGACCCAACGTGATGTTGCTGGGGCACCTGCGCATGCTGGTGATTTGTCAGGGACAGTTTGGCAAGCCAGCTTGCACCACGCGCAAAGTCGCTGGGGTTCGTCTTGCGCCATGGGGAGGTGCCAGGGACCATTTGGTGTGATGCTGGGACCCCTTGCCGGGCCGCTGGGCCCTGTCGCACTTTGGGAGGTGCCAAGACCTTTTGGCGAGCCGCTGGGACTCCACTCCTGGTCGCTGGGGTCGTGCTCGTGCTAGGGATGTGCCAGGACCATTTGCGAGCTGCTGGCAACTCTCAAGTCGCTGTGGCCCGTCTTATGCTGGGGGATGTGCCAGTGACTGTTTTAGAGCCGCTGGGACCCCACATGTGGTTGCTGGGCCTGTGCCTGTGCTGGGTAGGAGCCGGGACTGTTTGTGAGCCACTGGGACCCGCGGGGTCGCTGGGATCGTGTCTTGGCTGGGGAGGTGCAAGAGACCATTCAAGAACCGCTGGGACCCAGCGCGGGTCGCTGGGCCACATCACCTGAGCTGGGATGTGCCATGGATCATTTGGCAAGCCGCTGGGACCCTGTCGCGAGGTCACTGGTGCCTTTCGCGATCAGTTGGGAGGTGCCAGGGACCGCTTTGGCGAGCCGCTGGAACCCCACACGAAGTCGCTGATCCCGATCGGTGGCGGCTGCTGGGAGGTGCCAGGGACCATTTGGTGTGATGCTGGGACCCATGGGTGCAGGTCACCCGTCTTGTTGCTGGTTATGTGCCATGGACCATTTACGAGCCGCTGGGTCCCCGCGCCGTCGCTGATCCCGTCTTGGCGCTGGGGAGGTGCCAGGGGACCATTTGGTGTGATGCTGGGATCCCGCGGGTCGCTGGGCCCTGTCGCACTTTGGGGAGGTGCCAGAGACCTTTTGGCGAGCCGCTGGGACTCCTCCTGGTCGCTGGGGTCCGTGCTCGTGCTAAAGGGATGTGCCAGGGACCATTTACAGGCTGCTGGCACCCTTGTGTCGCTGTGGCCCGTCTCGCATGCTGGGGATGTGCCCGCAGGGACCATTTGCGAGCCGCTGGGACACAGCGTGTGGTTGCTGGGCCCTGTCTTGGCGTGCTGGGTGGGACCCAGGGACTCGGGACCACTGGGACCCTTGCAGATAGGGGTCGTCTGACCAGGTGCCAGAGACCATTGATTGAGCCGCTGGGACCCAGCGGGGTCCCTGGGGACTGATCAGGAGTGCTGGGGATTACCGGGGACCGTTTGGTGAGCCGCTAGGACCCAGCGTGGTAGCTGTGCCCGTGCGTGCTGAGGGGGAGATGTGACCGCTTGGCGTGCCGCTGGGACCCGCGTGGGGTCGCCTGGGGTCTGTCTTGGCGTGCTGGGGGTGCCAGGGACCGTTTGGCATGCCGCTGGGACCCCTTGGGGTCACTGGCCTCGTGCACGTGCTGGGGAGATGCCAGTGACCATTTGGCGTGCCGCTGGGACCCTTTCAGGGGTCCCTGGGCCCGTTCGCTGGGGAGGGGCCAGGGAACATTGGTAAGCCGCTGGGATCTCGTCCGAAGTCCCTGGGGCCCGTCTTGTGGCGCTGGGGATGTGCCAGGGTCAGAATTTTCGAGCAGCTGGGGCTATGCGCTGAGGATGTGCCAGGGTCATTGGCCCGAGACTCTGGGAGACTCTTGTGAAGTCTCTGGGGCCCGTCTTGGCGTGCTGAGGAGGTGCCAGGGGACCATTTGGCTAGCCGCTTCGGACCACGCGCGAAGTCGCGCTGGGGTTCGTGCGCACACTGGGAGGTGTCAGGGACCATCTGGCGAGCCGCAGGGACCCAACGTGATGTTGCTGGGGCACCTGCGCATGCTGGTGATTTGTCAGGACAGTTTGGCAAGCCAGCTTGCACCACGCGCAGTCGCTGGGGTTCGTCTTGTAGCGATGGGGAGGTGCCAGGGACCATTTGGTGTGATGCTGGGACCCGCCCGCTGGGCCTGTGCGCACTTTGGGAGGTGCCAGAGACCTTTTGGCGAGCCGCTGGGACTCCCTCCCTGGTCGCTGGGGTCCGTGCTCGTGCTAGGGATGTGCCAGGGACCATTTGCGAGCTGCTGGCACCCTGCGCGAAGTCGCTGTGGCCCGTGCGCATGCTGGGGATGTGCCAGTGACCGTTTGCGAGCCGCTGGGACCCCGCATGTGGTTGCTGGGCCCTGTGCGTGTGCTGGGTAGGAGCCAGGGACTATTTGACGAGCCACTGGGACCCGCACGGGGTCGCTGGGGTCCGTGTGCGCGCTGGGGAGGTGCCAGAGACCATTCGGCGAGCCGCTGGGACCCCGCGCGGGGTCGCTGGGCCACATGCGTGAGCTGGGGATGTGCGAGGTCACTGGTGCCTTTGCGATCAGTTGGGAGGTGCCAGGGACCGTTTGACGAGCACTGGAACCCCGCGAAGTCGCTGGTGTCGTGCGGCGTGCTGGGGAGGTGCCAGGGACCATCTGGCGAGCAGCTGGGACCCAGCGTGGGGTCGCTGTGGCCCGTCTGCATGGCAGCTGGTTATGTGCCATGGACCATTCACGAGCCGCTGGGTCCCCCGCTGTCGCTGATCCCCATGCACGCGCTGGGGAGGTGCCAGGGACCATTTGGTGTGATGCTGGGACCCCGCACGGGGTCGCTGGGCCCTGTGCGCACTTTGGGGAGGTGCCAGAGACCTTTTGGCGAGCCGCTGGGACTCCACTCCTGGTCGCTGGGGTCCGTGCTCGTGCTAGGGATGTGCCAGGGACCATTTGCGAGGCTGCTGGCACCCCCTTGGTCGCTGTGGCCCGTCGCATGCTGGGGATGTGCCAGGGACCCATTTGCGAGCCGCTGGGACACGCGTGTGGTTGCTGGGCCCTGTCTTGGCGTGCTGGGTAGGAGCCAGGGACTATTTGACGAGCCACTGGGACCCCAGCACCGGTCGCTGGGGTCCGTAGCGCTGGGGAGGTGCCAGAGACCATTCGGTGAGCCGCTGGGACCCCGCGCGGGGTCGCTGGGCCACATGCGCGAGCTGGGGATGTGCCATGGATCATTTGGCAAGCCGCTGGGACCCTGTGCGAGGTCACTGGTGCCTTTGCGATCAGTTGGGAGGTGCCAGGGACCGTTTGGCGAGACGCTGGAACCCCTGCAGTCGCTGGTGTCCGTGCGCGCGCTGGGGAGGTGCCAGGGACCATCTGGCGAGCCGCTGGGACCCAGCGTGGGGTAAGCTGGCCCGTCTTGTAGCGCTGGTTATGTGCCATGGACCATTTCACGAGCCGCTGGGTCCCCAGCGAAGTCGCTGATCCCGTCTTGCTGGGGAGGTGCCAGGGACCATTTGGCAAGCCGCTGGGACCCTGCACAGTCGTTGGGTCCCGTCTTCGCTGGGGATGTGCCAGGGACCAGTTGCGAGCCGCTGGGACCCGCTTCGAGGTCGCCAGGGGTCCCAGCGCAGGGGGAGGTGCCAGGGACCATTTGGCGAGCCTCTGGGACACCGTCTTGGGGTCGCTGGGCCCTGTGAGCTTCCTGGGGAGGTGTTAGGGACCGTTTGGGGATCCGCTGGGACCCAGTGAAGTCGCTGGGGCCCGTGTGCGTGCTGGGTAGGTGCCAGGGACCATCTGGCGAGCCGCTGGGACCCGCTTCGGGGGTCGCTGGGCCCGGGTCCAGCGTGCTGGGGAGGGGCCAGGGACCATTGTTAACCCGCTGGGATCTCGATCAGTCCCTGGGGCCCATCGCACCGCTGGGGATGTGCCAGGGTCCATTTGGCGAGCAGCTGGAACGCCTTGCCGGTTGCTGGGAACCCGTCCCCGCGATCGCTGGGGATGTGACAGGGACCCGTTTGGCCGAACCGCTGGAACCCAGCCTTGCGAAGTCTCTGGGGCCTGTCTTGGCGATGAGGAGGTGCCAGGGACCATTTGGCTGGCCGCTCGGACCCAGCATGAGGGTCGCTGGGCGCAGTGCTTGGAGCTGGGGAGGTGCCAGGGGAACATTTGGCGGCGGCTGGGACACAGCGCGGGGTCGCAGGTGCATGGGGCCCGTCTTGTGCTGGGGAGGTGCCAGCGAGCATTTGGCGCGTGCTTGGACCCAGCATAGCGTCGCTGGGGTTTGTCGTGAAAAGCTGGGGATGTGCCAGGGACAATTTTTGCAGCTGCTGGGTCCCCGCGCGTGGTTGCTGGGCCCTGTGCGTGGGCTGGGTAGGTGCCAGGGATCATTTGGCGACCTGCTGGGAACCCGCGTGGGGTCGGTGGGCCCCGTGCGCGCGCTGGGGAGGTGCAAGGGACCATTTGGTGAGCCGCAGGGACCTCGCGTGCGTTCGTCGGGCCCAGTGCGCGCGCTTGGGAGGTGCCAGGGACATTTTGGCGAGCCGCTGGGACGTCACGCGGGGTCGCTGGGGACTGGTCGAGTGCTGGGGAATTACCCGGGACCGTTTGGTGAGCCGCTAGGACCCCGCGCGTGGTAGCTGGGCCACATGCGCGAGCTGGGGATGTGCCATGGATCATTTGGCAAGCCGCTGGGACCCTGTGCGAGGTCACTGGTGCCTTTGCGATCAGTTGGGAGGTGCCAGGGACCGTTTGACGAGCCGCTGGAACCCCACACGAAGTCGCTGGTGTCCGTGCGCGTGCTGGGGAGGTGCCAGGGACCATCTGGCGAGCCGCTGGGACCCCGCGATGGGGTCGCCAGGCCCGTCTCTGCGCGCTGGTTATGTGCCATGGACCATTTACGAGCCGCTGGGTCCCAGCGAAAGTCGATCCCGTCGCGCGCTGGGGAGGTACCAGGGAGCATTTGGTGTGATGCTGGGACCCCGCGCGGGTCGCTGGACCCTGTCGCACTTTGGGGAGGTGCCAGAGACCTTTTGGCGAGCCGCTGGGACTCCACTCCTGGTCGCTGGGGTCCGTGCTCGTGCTAGGGATGTGCCAGGGACCATTTGCGAGCTGCTGGCACCCCGCGCGTAGTCGCTGTGGCCCGTGCGCATGCTGGGGATGTGCCAGGGACCATTTGCGAGCCGCTGGGACACCGCGTGTGGTTGCTTGGCCTGTCTTGGCGTGCTGGGTAGGAGCCAGGGACTGTTTGACGAGCCACTGGGACCCGCTTGCACCGCTGGGGTCGTCTTGGCGCGCTGGGAGGTGCCAGAGACTATTCGGTGAGCCGCTGGGACCCCGCGCGGGGTCGCTGGGCCACATGCGCAAGCTGGGGATGTGCCATGGATCATTTGGCAAGCCGCTGGGACCCTGTGCGAGGTCACTGGTGCCTTTGCGATCAGTTGGGAGGTGCCAGGGACCGTTTGACGAGACGCTGGAACCCCACACGAAGTCGCTGGTGTCCGTGCTCGTGCTGGGGAGGTGCCAGGGACCATCTGGCGAGCCGCTGGGACCCTGCACGAAGTCGTTGGGGCCCGTGCGCTCGCTGGGGATGTGCCAGGGACATTTTGGCGAGCCGCTGGGACCTCACGCGGGGTCGCTGGGGACTGGTCGAGTGCTGGGGAATTACCCGGGACCGTTTGGTGAGCCGCTAGGACCCCGCGCGTGGTAGCTGGGCCCCGTGCACGTGCTGGGGAGATGCCGGTGACCGTTTGGCGTGCCGCTGGGACCCCGCGTGGGGTCACCAGAGTCTGTGCGCGTGCTGGGGAATTGCCAGGGACCGTTTGGCATGCCGCTGGGACCCCGCGTGGGGTCACTGGGCCTCGTGCACGTGCTGGGGAGATGCCAGTGACCGTTTGGCGTGCCGCTGGGACCCCGCTCCCGGGGTCGCTGGGCCCGTTCGTGCTGGGGAGGGGCCAGGGAACATTTGGTAAGCGCTGGGATCTCGATCAAAGTCCCTGGGGCCCGGTCGCGGTGCTGGGGATGTGCCAGGGGCAATTTTCCCGAGCAGCTGGGGCCCATCACCCTGGGGCCCAGCTGGGGATGTGCCAGGGACCATTTACGAGCCGCTGGGTCCCCGCGCGAAGTCGCTGATCCCCGTGCGCGTGCTGAGGAGGTGCCAGGGACCATTTGGCAAGCCGCTGGGACCCTGCACGAAGTCGTTGGGGCCCGTGCGCTCTCTGGGGATGTGCCAGGGACATTTTTGGCGAGCCGCTGGGACCTCCGCACGGGGGTCGCTAGGGACTGGTCGAGTGCTGGGGAATTACCCGGGACCGTTTGGTGAGCCGCTAGGACCCCGCGCGTGGTAGCTGGGCCCCGTGCACGTGCTGGGGAGATGCTGGTGACCGTTTGGCGTGCCGCTGGGACCCCGCGTGGGGTCACCAGAGTCTGTGCGCGTGCTGGGGAGTTGCCAGGGACCGTTTGGCATGCCGCTGGAACCCCGCGTGGGGTCAATGGGCCCCGTGCACGTGCTGGGGAGATGCCAGTGACCGTTTGGCGTGCCGCTGGGACCCCGCTCGGGGTCGCTGGACCCTGTTCGCGCGCTGGGGAGGGGCCAGGGTACATTTGGTAAGCCGCTGGGATCTCGATCAGTCCCTGGGGCCCGTCTTGCTAGTGGGGATGTGCCTGGGGCAATTTTCGAGCAGCTGGGGCCCATGCGCACGCTGGGGATGTGCCAGGGTCCATTTGGCGAGCCTCTGGGGCGCTTGAAGTCTCTGGGGCCCGTGCGCGTGAAGAGGAGGTGCCAGGGACCATTTGGCTAGCCGCTTGGACCACGCGCTTGTCGCTGGGGTTAAGTCTTGCCGCACTGGGGAGGTGTCAGGGACCATCTGGCGAGCCGCTGGGACCCCGCGTGGGGTCGTTGGGCCCCATGAGCACGCTGGGGAGGTGCCAGGGACCTTTTTGGCGAGCAGCTGGGACTCCACGGGGTCGCTGGGGCCTGTCGCCCGCTGGTGAGGTGCCAGGGACCATTTGACGAGGCAGCTGGGACACCACCGATGTTGCTGGGGCACCTCGCGCTGGTGATTTGTCAGGGACAGTTTGGCAAGCCAGCTTGCACCACGCAGCAAAAAAGTCGCTGGGGTTCGTCGGCCCGATGGGGATGTGCCAGGGTCCATTTCGTGTGATGCTGGGACCCCGCACGGGTCGCTGGGCCCTGTCTGCACTTTGGGAGGTGCCAGAGACCTTTTTGGCGAGCCGCTGGGACTCCACTCCTGGTCGCTGGGGTCCCGTGCTCGTGCTAGGGATGTGCCAGGGACCATTTGCGAGCTGCTGGCACCCAGCGCTGTCGCTGTGGCCCAGTCGCATGCTGGGGATGTGCCAGGTACCATTTATGAGCCCGCTGGGACCCGCATGGTTGCTGGGGGCCCTGTCGCGTGCTGGGTAGGAGCCAGGGACTGTTTGCCGACCACTGGGAACCCGCACGGGTCGCTGGGGTCCCGTGTCGACTAAAGGGAGGTGCCAGAGACCATTCGGCACGCTGGGACCCGGCGGGGTCGCTGGGCCACATCGTGAGCTGGGGATGTGCCATGGATCATTTGGCAAGCCGCTGGGACCCTGTGCGGGTCACTGGTGCCTTTGCGATCAGTTGGGAGGTGCCAGGGACCGTTTGATTTGAGCCGCTGGAACCCCACGAAGTCGCTGGTGTCTGTGCGCGTGCTGGGGAGGTGCCAGGGACCATCTGGCGAGCCGCTGGGACCCCGCATTGGGGTCACTGTGGCCGTCTTGTAGCTGGGTTATGTGCCATGGACCATTTGCGAGCCGCTGGGTCCCACCCTGGTCGCTGATCCCCGTGCGCGCGCTGGGGAGGTGCCAGGGACCATTTGGCAAGCCGCTGGGACCCTGCACGAAGTCGTTGGGGCCCGTGCGCTCGCTGGGGATGTGCCAGGGACCAGTTGCGAGCCGCTGGGACCCCGCTCGGGGTCGCAGGGGTCCCAGCGTGGGGGAGGTGCCAGGGACCATTTGGCGAGCCTCTGGGACACCGTGCGGGGTCGCTGGGCCCTGTGAGCTTCCTGGGGAGGTGTTAGTGACCGTTTGGGGATCCGCTGGGACCCCGCGTGAAGTCGCTGGGGCCCGTGTGCGTGCTGGGTAGGTGCCAGGGACCATCTGGCGAGCCGCTGGGACCCCGCTCGGGGTCGCTGGGCCCCGTTCGCGTGCTGGGGAGGGGCCAGGGACCATTTGGTAAGCCGCTGGGATCTCGATCGAAGTCCCTGGGGCCCATGCGCACGCTGGGGATGTGCCAGGGTCCATTTGGCGAGCCGCTGGAACGCTGCGCGCGGTTGCTGGGGCCCGTGCGATCGTTGGGGATGTGACAGGGACCGTTTGGCGAACCGCTGGAACCCAGCGCGAAGTCTCTGGGGCCTGTGCGCGTGCTGAGGAGGTGCCAGGGACCATTTGGCTAGCCGCTCGGACCCCGGGAAGGTCGCTGGGCCACGTCTTGGGGCTGGGGAGGTGCCAGGAACATTTGGCGGCGGCTGGGACACAGCGCCCAGGGTCGCAGGGTCGCCTGGCCCCGTCTTGTGCGCTGGGGAGGTGCCAGCGAGCATTTGGCGAAGCTTCTTGGACCCAGATAAAGTCGCTGGGGTTCATCTTGTTGAGCTGGGGATGTGCCAGGGACAATTTGCGAGCTGCTGGGTCCCCCACAGCGTGGTTGCTGGGCCCTGTGCGTGGGCTGGGTAGGTGCCAGGGATCATTTGGCGACCTGCTGGGAACCAGCGTGGGGTCGGTGGGCCCCAGCTGGGAGGTGCAAGGGACCATTTGGTGAGCCGCAGGGACCTCGCGCGATGCGTTCGTCGGGCCCAGTCTTGCTTGGGGGTGCCAGGGACATTTTGGCGAGCTGCTGGGACCTCAGCGGGGGTCGCTGGGGACTGGTCGAGTGCTGGGGAATTACCCGGGACCGTTTGGTGAGCCGCTAGGACCCCGCGCGTGGTAGCTGGGCCCCGTGCACGTGCTGGGGAGATGCCGGTGACCGTTTGGCGTGCCGCTGGGACCCCGCGTGGGGTCGCTGGGCCCTGTCTTGCGCGAGCTGAGGATGCGCCATGGATCATTGGCAAGCCGCTGGGACCCTGTGCGAGGTCACTGGTGCCTTTGCGATCAGTTGGGAGGTGCCAGGGACCGTTTGACGAGCCGCTGGAACCCTGCACGAAGTCGTTGGGGCCCGTGCGCTCGCTGGGGATGTGCCAGGGACATTTTGGCGAGCCGCTGGGACCTCACGAGTCGCTGGGGACTGGTCGAGTGCTGGGGAATTACCGGGACCGTTTGGTGAGCCGCTGGGACCCGCTGCGTGGTAGCTGGGCCCGCACGTGCTGGGGAGATGCGGTGACCGTTTGGCGTGCCGCTGGGACCCCAGCGGGGGTCACCAGAGTCTGTGCGCCGCGCTGGGGAGTTGCCAGGGACCGTTTGGCATGCCCGCTGGGACCCAGCGATGGGGTCACTGGGCCCCGTGCACGTGCTGGGGAGATGCCAGTGACCGTTTGGCGTGCCGCTGGGACCCCGCTCGGGGTCGCTGGGCCCCGTTCGCGCGCTGGGGAGGGGCCAGGGAACATTTGGTAAGCCGCTGGGATCTCGATCGAAGTCCATGGGGGGCCGTGCGCTGGGGATGTGCCAGGGGCAATTTTCGAGCAGCTGGGGCCCATGCGCCGCTGAGGAGGTGCCAGGGACCATTTGGCTGGCTGCTTTCGGACCACGCGCGAAGTCGCTGGGGTTCGTGCACGCACTGGGGAGGTGTCAGGGACGTTGGGCCCCATGAGCACGCTGGGGAGGTGCCAGGGACCTTTTTGGCGAGCCGCTGGGACTCCACGCGGGGTCGTTGGGGCCCGTGCGCCCGCTGGTGAGGTGCCAGGGACCATTTGACGAGCCGCTGGGACACCACGCGATGTTGCTGGGGCACCTGCGCATGCTGGTGATTTGTCAAGGACAGTTTGGCAAGCCAGCTTGCACCACGCGCAAAGTCGCTGGGGTTCGTGCGCGCGATGGGGAGGTGCCAGGGACCATTTGGCGTGATGCTGGGACTCCACTCCTGGTCGCTGGGGTCCGTGCTCGTGCTAGGGATGTGCCAGGGACCATTTGCGAGCTGCTGGCACCCCGCCATGCGGCCCGTCTGCGGCTGGTGAGGTGCCAGAGTCCATTCGGCGAGCCGCTGGGACCCCGCGCAGGGTCGCTGTGGCCCGTGCGCGCGCTGGTTATGTGCCATGGATCATTTGGCACGCCACTGGGACCCTGTGCGAGGTCACTGGTGCCTTTGCGATCAGTTGGGAGGTGCCAGGGACCTTTTGACGAGACGCTGGAACCCCACACGTCGCTGCTGTCCGTCTTGCGTGCTGGGGAGGTGCCAGGGACCATCTGGCGAGCCGCTGGGACCCCGTGGGGTCGCTGTGGCCCGTCATCGCTGGTTATGTGCCAGGGACCATTTGCGACCGCTGGGTCCCCGCTCGGGGTCGCTGATCCCGTGCGGCGCTGGGAGGTGCCAGGGACCATTTGGCAAGCCGCTGGGACCCTGCACGAAGTCGTTGGGGCCCCCGTCGCTCGCTGGGGATGTGCCAGGGACCAGTTGCGAGCCGCTGGGACCCCGCGAGGGGTCGCAGGGGTCCCGTCTTGTGAGGGTTAGGGGCCAGGGACCATTTGGCTAGCCTCTGAGACACCGTCTTGGGTCGCTGGGCCCTGTGAGTGTGCTGGGGAGGTGCCAGGGACCGTTTGGGGATCCGCTGGGACCCCGCTCGGGGTCGCTTGGCCCCGTTCGTGCGCTGGGGAGGGGCCAGGGACCATTTGGTAAGCCGCTGGCATCTTGATCGAAGTCCCTGGGGCCCATGCGCACGCTGGGGATGTGCCAGGGTCCATTTGGCGAGCCGCTGGAACGCTGCGCACGGTTGCTGGGGCCCGTGCGATCGCTGGGGATGTGACAGGGGTCCGTTTGGCGAACGCTGGAACCCCATGAAGTCTCTGGGGCCTGTCTTGGCGTGCTGAGGAGGTGCCAGGGACCATTTGGCTGGCGCTCGGACCCAGCGGGGTCACTGTGAGCTGCGTCTTGTGGGCTGGGGGTGCCAGGGAACATTTGGCGGCAGCTGGGACTGGCGCGCGGGAGTCGCAGGGGCCCGTCTTGTAGCTGGGGGAGGTGCCAGTGAGCATTTGGCTGTTGGACCCAGCGCAAAAGTCGCTGGGGTTCGTCTTGTGAGCTGAGGGATGTGCCAGGGACAATTTGCAGACTGCTGGGTCCCCACGCGTGGTTGCTAGGCCCTGTCGTGCGCTGGGTAGGTGACAGGGATCATTTGGCGAGCTGCTGGGAACCAGCGTGGGGGGTGGGCCCCGGCGGCAGCTGGGAGGTGCAAGGGACCATTTGGTGAGCCGCAGGGACCTGGCGTGCGTTCGTCGGGCCCAGTCTTGGCGCCTTGGGAGGTGCCAGGGACATTTTGGCGAGCCACTGGGACCACACGCGGGTCGCTGGGGACTGGTCGAGTGCTGGGGAATTACCTGGGACCGTTTGGTGAGCAGCTGGACCCAGCGCGCGCAAAGGGCTCGTGCACGTGCTGGGGAGATGCCGGTGACCGTTTGTCGTGCCGCTGGGACCCCGCGTGGGGTAACGGAGTCTGTGCGTGCTGGGGAAGTGCCAGGGACCGTTTGGCATGCCGCTGGGACCCCCGCGTGGGTCACTGGGCCCCATTCGGCTGGGGAGTGGCCAGGACCATTTGGTAAGCCGCTGGCATCTTGATCCTGGTCCATGGGGCCCCATCGCTCGCTTGGGATGTGCCATGGACCATTTGGCGAGCCGCTGGAACGCTGCGCGAAGCTGGGGCCCGTGCGATCGCTGGGGATGTGACAGGGACCCGTTTGGCGAACCGCTGGAACCCCACGCCAAGTCTCTGGGGCCTGTCGCGGCGTGCTGAGGAGGTGCCAGGGACCATTTGATTCTTGCCGGGACCCCACCGGTCGCTGGGCGATCTTGGAGCCGGGCTGGGGAGGTGCCAGGAACATTTGGTGAGCGGGTGGGACACAGCGCAGGGTCAAGGGTCGCATGGGCCCGTCTTGGGGATGTGCCAGCGAGCATTTGGCGAGCTGGGACCCCTGCAAAAGTCGCTGGGGTTCGTGCGATGAGCTGGGATGTGCCAGGGACAATTTGCGAGCTGCTGGGTCCCCACACGTGGTTGCTGGTGTCCTGTCGTCGCGCTGGGTGGTGACAGGGATCATTTGGCGAGCTGCTGGGAACCAGCGTGGGGTCGGTGGCCCGGCGCGCGGGGGAGGTGCAAGGGACCATTTGGTGAGCCGCGGGACCTCTGCACGGCTAAATCGGGCCCAGTCTTGGCGCTTGGGAGGTGCCAGGGACATTTTACGAGCCACTGGGACCCTGCACGGGGTCGCTGGGGACTGGTCGAGTGCTGGGGAATTACCTGGGACCGTTTGGTGAGCCGCTGGGACCCAGCGGCGTGGTAGCTGGGCTCCGTGCGTGCTGGGGGAGATGCCAGTGACCGTTTGTCGTGCTGCTGGGACCCGCGTGGGGTAACGGTCTGTCTTGGCGTGCTGGGGAGGTGCCAGGGACCGTTTGGCATGCCCGCTGGGACCCGTGGGGTCACTGGGCCCCGATGCGTGCTGGGGAGATGCCAGTGACCGTTTGGCGTGCCGCTGGGACCCCGGCTCAGGGTCGCTGGGCCCCGATTCGCCTCGCTAGGGAGGTGCCAGGGACCATTTGGTAAGCCGCTGGGATCTCGATCCCGAAATCGCTGTGGTTCGTCTCAGCGCACTGGGAGGTGCCAGTGACCATTTGGTGTGACGGTGGGCCCCTGAGCTAAGTTGCTGGGGCCCGTCTTGGCGTCTTGGGGTGTCAGGGACCATTTTGGGATGCCGCTGGGACCCGCCCGAAGTCGCTGGGGCCCGTGCGGCGTGCTGAGGGGATGTGCCAGGGACCATTTGCGAGCCGCTGGGACCCGCGCGAAGTCGCTGGGGTCCGTGTGCGCTGGTGAGGTGCCAGAGACCATTGGCGAGCTACTTGGACCCAGCGCAAAGTCGCTGGGGTTCGTCTGCCGAGCTGGGGATGTGCCAGGGACAATTTGCGAGCTGCTGGGTCCCCACGCGTGGTTGCTGGGCCCTGTGCGTGCATGCTGGGTAGGTGCCAGGGGATCATTTGGCGAGCTGCTGGGACCCCACGTGGGGTCGGTGGGCCCGTCTTGCCCTTGGGAGGGGATGTGCAGGGACCATTTGGTGAGCCGCAGGGACCTCACCGGGTCGCTGGGGACTGGTCGAGTGCTGGGAGGTGCCCGGGACCATTTGGTGAGCTGCTGGGACCCCGCGCGTGGTAGCTGGGCCCACATGCACGTGCTGGGGGGGATGCGGTGACCGTTTGGCATGCTGCTGGGACCCCCGCGGGATCACGGAGTCTGTGCGCGTGCTGGGAGTTGCCAGGTACCGCTTGGCATGCCGCTGGGACCCCGTGGGGTCACTGGGCCCGATGCACGTGCTGGGAGATGCCAGTGACCGTTTGGCGTGCCGCTGGGACCCCCGCTCGGGTCGCTGGGCCCCGCGGCGCGCGCTGGGAGGGGCCAGGGACCATTTGGTAAGCCGCTGGGATCTCGATCGAAGTCCCTGAGGCCCGTAAGGCGAGCAGCTGGGATGTGCCAGGGACAACAGTTTGGAGCCAGCTGGGGCCCAAAGTCGCTGGGGTTCGTGCGTGCTGGGGAGTGTCAGGGACCATTTGGTGTGATGCTGGGACCCTTGCACCACCCTGTGCGCACTTTGGGGAGGTGCCAGAAAGTCGCTGGGACTCCTCTCCTGGTCGCTGGGGTCCCGTGCGATGCTAGGGAGGTGCCAGGGACCATTTGTGTGATGCTGGGACCCCGCTGACGGGGTCGGGACTGGAGCCACTGGGCGCACTTTGGGGAGGTGCCCAGGGACTTTTGGCGAGCCGCTGGGACCCTGGTACCGGTCGCTGGGGTCCGTGGCCGTGCTGAGGGAGGTGCCAGGGACCATTTGGACCTTGCCCCCAGCTCGCTGGGCCACATCGCATGAGCTGAGGATCGCTGGATCATTGGCCCCGTGGGACCCTGTGCGGGGATGGTGCCAGGGACCATTTGGGAGGTGCCAGGGACTGGGACACCCCACACGCGCTGGTGTCGTTTGCTGGGCCCTCCGCGCGGGACCCGGGGGAGGAGCCAGGGACTGTTGACCAGGGACCATTTGCCACTGGGACCCCGCACCCCGGGTTCGCTGGGGATCCAGGGACATTTTGGCGAAACGCTGGGACCTCAAGCGGAGGTCGCTGGGGACTGGTGCCAGGGACCATTTTGGTGAGCGCTAGGACTGGGAGCCCCGTGCATGCTGGGGATTTGCTGACCGTTTGGCGTGCGAGCTGGGGATGTGCCATGGATCCGGGGATTTGGCAAGCCGCTGGGACCCTGTGCGAGGTCACTGGTGCCCGTGCGATCAGGGGAGGTGCCAGGGACCGTTTGGCGTGCAGCTGGGACCCCACAAAGTCGCTGGTGTCCGTGGGGAGTGCTGGGGGTAAGCCATGGGACCATCCTGGGCCGTCGCCGCTGGGATGTGCCTGGGGCAATTTTTCGAGCAGCTGGGGTACACGCCGGATGTGTCCATTTAGGCGAGCCTTGGCGGCCTCTGGGGCGCGTGCGCTGGGAGGTGCCAGGGACCATTTGGCAAGCCGCTGGGACCCGCGGCAAGTGTTGCTGGGGCCGTCTCGCACTGGGATTTGTGGGACCATCTGGGGATGTGCCAGGGACATTTTGCCAGCCATTTGATGCGCTGGGACCTCAGCGGGGTCATGCTGGGGACCAGTCAGGGATGTTTGGAAACCAGCTTGCCAGGACCGTTTGGGTTAAAGCCGCTAGGACCCCATTTTGGTGTGGGGACCCTAGCTGTGGGCCCTGCACGTTGCTGAGGGATGTGCCGAGCGCTGACTCCATTTGGGGTCGTGCTCGCTGAGACCCCCCGCGATGGGGTCACCAGAGTCTGTCGCGTGCTGGGGTTGCCAGGACCGTTTGGCATGCCGCGGAACCCGCGTGGGGTCACTGGGCCCGATGCGCGCTGGGGAGATGCCAGTGACCGTTTGGCGTGCCGCTGGGACCCGCTTCGGGGTCGCTGGACCCGTTCGCTGGGGGAGGGGCCAGGGAACATTTGGTAAGCCGATGGGATCTCGATCGAAGTCCCTGGGGCCCGTGGCGTGCTAGGGATGTGCCTGGGGCAATTTTCGAGCAGCTGGGGCCCATGCGCACGCTTTGGGATGTGCCAGGGTCCATTTGGCGAGCCTCTGGGGCGCTTCGTGAAGTCTCTGGGGCCCGTCTTGGCGTGAAGAGGAGGTGCCAGGGACCATTTGGCTAGCCGCCGGACCACGCGGTCGCTGGGGTTCGTGCGCGCACTGGGAGGTGTCAGGGACCATCTGGCGAGCCGCTGGGACTCCACGCGGGGTCGGTGGGGCCCGTCGCGCCCGCTGGTGAGGTGCCAGGGACCATTTGATGAGCAGCTGGGACACCACGCGATGTTGCTGGGGCACCTGCATGCTGGGGATTTGTCAGGATAGTTTGGCAAGCCAGCTTGCACCACGCCGCAAAGTCGCTGGGGTTCGTGCGCCTGATGGGGATGTGCCAGGGTCCATTTGGTGTGATGCTGGGACCCTGCACGGGTCGCTGGGCCCTGTGCGCACTTTGGGAGGTGCCAGAGACCTTTTGGCGAGCCGCTGGGACTCCACCCTGGTCGCTGGGGTCCGTGCTCGTGCTAGGGATGCCCAGGGACCATTTGCGAGCTGCTGGCACCCCCGCGAAGTCGCTGTGGCCCGCGGCGCATGCTGGGATGTGCCATGGATCATTTGGCAAGCCGCTGGGACCCTGTGCGAGGTCACTGGTGCCTTTGCGATCAGTTGGGAGGTGCCAGGGACCGTTTGACGAGCCGCTGGAACCCCACACGAAGACGCTGGTGTCCGTGCGCGTGCTGGGGAGGTGCCAGGGACCATCTGGCGAGCCGCTGGGACCCCAGCAGGGTCGCTGTGGCCCGTCTTGCTGCTGGTTATGTGCCATGGACCATTTGCGAGCCGCTGGGTCCCCGCGCGAAGTCGCTGATCCCCGTGCGCGCGCTGGGGAGGTGCCAGCGACCATTTGGCATGCCGCTGGGACCCTGCACGAAGTCGTTGGGGCCCGTGCGCTCGCTGGGGATGTGCCAGGGACCAGTTGCGAGCCGCTGGGACCCCGCTCGGGGTCGCAGGGTCCCGAGCGCAGGGGGGAGGTGCCAGGGACCATTTGGCGAGCCTCTGGGACACCGTGCGGGGTCGCTGGGCCCTGTGAGCTTCCTGGGGAGGTGTTAGGGACCGTTTGGGGATCCGCTGGGACCCCACGTGAAGTCGCTGGGGCCCGTGTGCGTGCTGGGTAGGTGCCAGGGACCATCTGGCGAGCCGCTGGGACCCCGCTCGGGGTCGCTGGGCCCCGTTCGCGTGCTGGGGAGGGGCCAGGGACCATTTGGTAAGCCGCTGGGATCTCGATCGAAGTCCCTGGGGCCCATGCGCACGCTGGGGATGTGCCAGGGTCCATTTGGCGAACCGCTGGAACACTGCGCGCGGTTGCTGGGGCCCGTGCGATCGTTGGGGATGTGACAGGGACCGTTTGGCGAACCGCTGGAACCCAGCCTTGTCTCTGGGGCCTGTGCGCGTGCTGAGGAGGTGCCAGGGACCATTTGGCTAGCCGCTCGGACCCCGCGCGGGGTCGCTGGGCCGCGTGCGCGGGCTGGGGAGGTGCCAGGGAACATTTGGCGAGCGGCTGGGACACAGCGCAGGGTCGCAGGGTCGCAGGGCCCCGTGCGCGCGCTGGGGAGGTGCCAGCGAGCATTTGGCGAGCTGCTTGGACCCCGCGCAAAGTCGCTGGGGTTTGTGCGTGAGCTGGGGATGTGCCAGGGACAATTTGCGAGCTGCTGGGTCCCCACGCGTGGTTGCTGGGCCCTGTGCGTGGGCTGGGTAGGTGCCAGGGATCATTTGGCGAGCTGCTGGGAACCCGCGTGGGGTCGGTGGGCCCCGTGCGCGCGCTGGGGAGGTGCAAGGGACCATTTGGTGAGCCGCAGGGACCTCGCGTGCGTTCGTCGGGCCCAGTGCGCGCGCTTGGGAGGTGCCAGGGATATTTTGGCGAGCTGCTGGGACCTCACGTGGGGTCGCTGGGGACTGGTCGAGTGCTGGGGAATTACCCGGGACCATTTGGTGAGCCGCTAGGACCCCGCGCGTGGTAGCTGGGCCCCGTGCACGTGCTGGGGAGATGCCGGTGACCGTTTGGCGTGCCGCTGGGACCCCGCGTGGGGTCGCTGGGCCACATGCGCGAGCTGGGGATGTGCCATGGATCATTTGGCAAGCCGCTGGGACCCTGTGCGAGGTCACTGGTGCCTTTGCGATCAGTTGGGAGGTGCCAGGGACCATTTGATCGAGTCATTGGAACCCCACACGAAGTCGCTGGTGTCCGTCGGCGTGCTGGGGAGGTGCCAGGGACCATCTGGCGAGCCGCTGGGACCCCAAGGCGGGGTCGCTGTGGCTCGGCTGTGCGCTGGTTATGTGCCATGGACCATTTACGAGCCGCTGGGTCCCCGCGCGAAGTCGCTGATCCCCGTGCGCACGCTGGGGATGTACCAGGGACCATTTGGTGTGATGCTGGGACCCCGCACGGGGTCGCTGGGCCCTGTGCGCACTTTGGGGAGGTGCCAGAGACCTTTTGGCGAGCCGCTGGGACTCCACTCCTGGTCGCTGGGGTCCGTGCTCGTGCTAGGGATGTGCCAGGGACCATTTGCGAGCTGCTGGCACCCCGCGCGTAGTCGCTGTGGCCCGTGCGCATGCTGGGGATGTGCCAGGGACCATTTGCGAGCCGCTGGGACACCGCTTGTGGTTGCTGGGCCCTGTGCACGTGCTGGGTAGGAGCCAGGGACTATTTGACGAGCCACTGGGACCCCGCACCGCCGGGTCGCTGGGGTCCGTGCGCGCGCTGGGGAGGTGCCAGAGACCATTCGGTGAGCCGCTGTGACCCCGCGGGTCGCTGGGCCACATCATAAAGCTGGGGATGTGCCATGGATCATTTGGCAAACCGCTGGGACCCTGTGCGAGGTCACTGGTGCCTTTGCGATCAGTTGGGAGGTGCCAGGGACCGCTTGATGAGACGCTGGACCCCACACGAAGTCGCTGGTGTCCGTGCTCGTGCTGGGGAGGTGCCAGGGACCATCTGGCGAAGCCGCTGGGACCCAGCGTGGGGTCGCTGTAGCCCGTCTTGCGGCGCTGGTTATGTGCCATGGACCATTTTACGAGCCGCTGGGTCCCCGCAAGTCGCTGATCCTCGCGGCGCTGCTGGGAGGTGCCAGGGACCATTTGGCAAGCCGCTGGGACCCTGCACCGAAGTCGTTGGGGCCCGTGGCGGCGCTGGGGATGTGCCAGGGACATTTTGGCGAGCCGCTGGGACCTCACGCGGGTCGCTGGGGACTGGTCGAGTGCTGGGGAATTACCGGGACCGTTTGGTGAGCGCTAGGACCCCGCGCTGGTAGCTGGGCCCGTGCGTGCTGGGGAGATGCGGTGACCGTTTGGCGTGCCGCTGGGACCCCTGCGTGGGGTCACCAGAGTCTGTCGCCGCTGGGGAATTGCCAGGGACCGTTTGGCATGCCGCTGGGACCCGCGTGGGGTCACTGGGCCCTCGTGCGATGCTGGGAGATGCCAGTGACCGTTTGGCGTGCCGCTGGGACCCCCGCTGTCGCTGGGCCCCGTTCAGCGGGCTGGGGAGGGGCAGGGAACATTTGGTAAGCCACTGGGATCTCGATCAAAGTCCCTGGGGCCCGTGGCGCCTTTCGCTGGGATGTGCCAGGGGTAATTTTTTCGAGCAGCTGGGGCCCATGCGACGCTTGGGATGTGCCAGGGACCATTCTGACGCTGGGTCCCCGCAAGAAAGTCGCTGATCCCCGTGGTGTGCTGAGGAGGTGCCAGGGACCATTTGGCAAGCCGCTGGGACCCTGCACGAAGTCGTTGGGGTCCGTGGCTCTCTGGGGATGTGCCAGGGACATTTTGGCGAGCTGCTGGGACCTCACCGCGGGGTCGCTGGGGACTGGTCGAGTGCTTTGGGAATTACCGGGACCGTTTGGTGAGCCGCTAGGACCCAGCGTGGTGTCTGGGCCCGCGCACGTGCTGGGGAGATGCGGTGACCGTTTGGCGTGCAGCTGGGACCCCAAAGGGGTCACCAGTCTGTGCGCGTGCTGGGGAGTTGCCAGGGGACCGTTTGGCATGCCGCTGGGACCCGCGTGGGGTCACTGGACCCGTGCACGCTGGGGAGATGCCAGTGACCGCTTGGCGTGCCGCTGGGACCCCGCTTCAGGTCGCTGGGCCCCGCTCACGCGCGCTGGGAGGGGCCAGGAACATTTGTTAAGCCGCTGGGATCTCGATCGAAGTCCATGGGGCCCGTGGCGCTGCTTGGGATGTGCCAGGGGCAATTTTCGAGCAGCTAGCCCATGCACGCCGGAGGAGGTGCCAGGGACCATTTGGCTGGCTGCTCGGACCACGCCGGTCGCTGGGGTTCATCGCCGCACTGGGAGGTGTCAGGGGACGTTGGGCCCCATGAGCACGCTGGGAGGTGCCAGGGACCTTTTGGCGAGCCGCTGGGACTCCACGCGGGGGTCGCTGGGGGTCTTTGCGCCCGCTGGTGAGGTGCCAGGGACCATTTGACGAGCAGCTGGGACACCACGCGATGTTGCTGGGGCACCTGCGCATGCTGGTGATTTGTCAAGGACAGTTTGGCAAGCCAGCTTGCACCACGCCGCAAAAGTCGCTGGGGTTCGTGGAGCGCTGGCATGGGAGGTGCCAGGGACCATTTGGTGTGATGCTGGGACCCCTTGCAGGGTCGCTGGGCCCCAGTCGCACTTTGGGAGGTGCCAGAGACCTTTTGCGAGTCAGCTGGGACTCCACCCTGGTCGCTGGGGTCCGTGCTCGTGCTAGGGATGTGCCAGGGACCATTTGCGAGCTGCTGGCACCCAGCAAGTCGCTGTGGCCCGTCTTGGCGCTGGTGAGGTGCCATGGATCATTTGGCACGCCACTGGGACCCTGTGCGAGGTCACTGGTGCCTTTGCGATCAGTTGGGAGGTGCCAGGGACCTTTTTAACGAGCAACTGGAACCCCACACGGTCGCTGCTGTCCGCGGCGTGCTGGGGGAGGTGCCAGGGACCATCTGGCGAGCCGCTGGGACCCCGCGTGAGGTCGCTGTGGCCCGTCTTCGCTGGTTATGTGCCATGGACCATTTGCGAGCCGCTGGGTCCCCGCTGCGCTAAGTCGCTGATCCCGTCTTGTGGCGCTGGGGAGGTGCCAGGGACCATTTGGCAAGCCGCTGGGACCCTGCACGGTCGTTGGGGTCTGTGGCGCTGGGGATGTGCCCAGGGACCAGTTGCGAAGCCGCTGGGACCCCGCGAGGTCGCAGGGTCCCGATCTTGTGGGTTAGGGGCCAGGGACCATTTGGCTAGCCTCTGAGACACCGTGCGGGGGTCGCTGGGCCCTGTGAGTGTGCTGGGGATGTGCCAGGGTCCATTTGGCGAGCCGCTGGAACGCTGGCGCGTTGCTGGGGCCCGTATCGTCGCTGGGGATGTGACAGCGACCGTTTGGCGAACCGCTGGAACCCCACGCGAAGTCTCTGGGGCCTGTGCGCGTGCTGAGGAGGTGCCAGGGACCATTTGGCTGCAGCTCACGGACCCCGCTGGGTCACTGAGCTCGCGTCTTGTGGGCTGGGGAGGTGCCAGGGAACATTTGGTGGCGGGCTGGGACACAGCGCAGGGTCGCAGGATGTCGCAGGTCCCCCCGCGCCGCTGGGGAGGTGCCAGTGAGCATTTGGCGAGCTGCTTGGACCCCGCGCAAAGTCGCTGGGGTTCGTGCGCGAGCTGGGGATGTGCCAGGGATCATTTGGCGAGCTGCTGGGAACCCGCGTGGGGTCGGTGGGCCCCGGAAGTGCGCTGGGGAGGTGCAAGGGATCATTTGGTGAGCCGCAGGGACCTCAGCGATGCTCGTCGGGCCCAGTGCGCGCGCTTGGGAGGTGCCAGGGACATTTTGGCGAGCCACTGGGACCACACGCGGGGTCGCTGGGGACTGGTCGAGTGCTGGGGAATTACCTGGGACCGTTTGGTGAGCCGCTAGGACCCACGTGGTAGCTGGGCTCGCGTGCGTGCTGGGGAGATGCCGGTGACCGTTTGTCGTGGCCGCTGGGACCCCGCGGGGGTAACCGGAGTCTGTGCGCGTGCTGGGGAGGTGCCAGGGACCGTTTGGCATGCCGCTGGGACCCGTGGGGTCACTGGGCCCCATCGGCGCTGGGGAGGGCCAGGGACCATTTGGTAAGCCCGCTGGCATCTTGATCAAGTCCATGGGGCCCATCATCGCTGGGGATGTGCCATGGACCATTTGGCGAAGCAGCTGGAGCGCTACGGCGTGGTTGCTGGGGCCCACGTGCGTCGCTGGGGATGTGACAGGGACCGTTTGGCGGACCAGCTGGAACCCCACGCCAAGTCTCTGGGGCCTGTCTTGGCGTGCTGAGGGAGGTGCCAGGGACCATTTGGCTGGCCCGCTCGGACCCAGCGGGGTCACTGAGCTGCGTCTTGGGGCTGGGGAGGTGCCAGGGAACATTTGGCGGCGGCTGGGACACAAGCGCAGGGTCGCCCAGGGGTCGCCCAGGGCCCGTCTTGTGCTGGGGAGGTGCCAGCGAGCATTTGGCGAAAGCTACTTGGACCCCAGCGCCAAAGTCGCTGGGGTTCATCACTTGAGCTGGGGATGTGCCAGGGACAATTTGAGAGCTGCTGGGTCCCCACGCGTGGTTACTGGGGCCCTGTGCGTGCGCTGGGTAGGTGACAGGGATCATTTGGCGAGCTGCTGGGAACCCGCGTGGGGGTCGGTGGGCCCCGAGCCCGGGGGAGGTGCAAGGGACCATTTGGTGAGCCGCAGGGACCTCGCGTGCGTTCCTCGTCGGGCCCAGTCTTGCCGCTTGGGAGGTGCCAGGGACATTTTGGCGAGCCACTGGGACCACATGCGGGGGTCGCTGGGGACTGGTCGAGTGCTGGGGAATTACCTGGGACCGTTTGGTGAGCCGCTAGGGACCCAGCGTGGTAGCTGGGCTCCGTGCGTGCTGGGGAGATGCCAGTGACCGTTTGTCGTGCTGCTGGGACCCAGCGTGGGGTAACCGAGTCTGTGCGCGCGTGCTGGGGAGGTGCCGGGGACCATTTGGCATGCCGCTGCGACCCGCCGGGGTCACTGGGCCCGTTCAGCGCTAGGGAGGTGCCAGGGACCATTTGGTGGCCGCTGGGATCTCGATCAAGTCCCTGGGGCCCGTCTGCTTAGGGATGTGCCAGGGATAATTTTCGAGCATCTGGGGCCCATGCGCATGCTGGGGATGTGCCAGGGTCCATTTGGCGAGCCTCTGGGACACTGCGCACGGTTGCTGGGGCCCGTGCGATCGCTGGGGATGTGACAGGGACCGTTTGGCGAAACGCTGGAACCCCACGCGAAGTCTCTGGGGCCCGTGCGCGTGCTGAGGATGTGCCAGGGACCATTTGGCTATCCGCCCGGACCACGCGAAGTCGCTGTGGTTCGTCTTGGGCGCGCCCTGGGAGGTGCCAGTGACCATTTGGTGTGACGGTGGAACCCCACGCGGGATAATTTTCGAGCATCTGGGGCCCATGCGCATGCTGGGGATGTGCCAGCGACCTTTTTGGCGAGCCGCTGGGTCTCCACGTGGGGTCGCTGGGGCCCGTGCGCGCGCTGGTGAAGTGCCAGGGACCATTTGACGAGCCGCTGGGACACCACGCAATGTTGCTGGGGCACCTGCGCATGCTGGTGATTTGTCAGGGACAGTTTGGCAAGCCAGCTTGCACCACGCGCAAAGTCGCTGGGGTTCGTGCGCACGATGGGGATGTGCCAGGGACCATTTGGTGTGATGCTGGGCCCCAGCGCACTTTTGGGAGGTGCCAGAGACCTTTTGGCGAGCCGCTGGGTCTCCACCCCTGGTTGCTGGGGTCCGTGTTCAAGTGCTAGGGATGCCAGGGACCATTTATGAGCTGCTGGCACCCCGCGCGAAGTCGCTGTGGACCGTGCGCATGCTGGGGATGTGCCAGGGACCATTTGCGAGCCGCTGGGACCCCGCGTGTGGTTGCTGGGCCCTGTGCGCGTGCTGGGTAGGAGCCAGGGACTATTTGACGAGCCACTGGGACCCTGTACGGGGTCGCTGGGGTCCGTGCGCGCGCTGGGGAGGTGCCAGGGACCATTTGGCGAGCTGCTGAACCCCACTCAAGTCGCCGGGCCCGTGCGTGTTCTGGGAGGTGCCAGGGACTATTTGGCGAGCCGCTCTGACCACCTGCGGGGTCTCTGGGGCCCGTGTGCGTGCTGGGGATGTGCCAGGGACCATTTGCGAGCTGCTGGGACCCTGCGCAATGTCGCTGGGGCCTGTGCGAGCGGTGGGGATGTGCCAGGGACCATGTGGCGAGGCTCTGGGACCCTGCGCGATGTCGCTGGTGTCTGTGCGATCGGTGGGGATGTGCCAGGGACCGTTTGCGAGCTGCTGGGACCCTGCGCAATGTCGCTGGGGCCTGTGCGAGCGGTGGGGATGTGCCAGGGACCATTTGGCGAGGCTCTGGGACCCTGCGCGATGTCGCTGGGGTCTGTGCGATCGGTGGGCAGGTGCCAGGGACCGTTTGGCGTGCCACTGGAACCCGACGCGAA
Organism: Huso huso; assembly: GCA_036884735.1. Classification (NCBI taxonomy): domain Eukaryota; kingdom Metazoa; phylum Chordata; class Actinopteri; order Acipenseriformes; family Acipenseridae; genus Huso; species Huso huso. The sequence goes on from JAHFZB010000111.1 coordinate 78,119, forward strand.
GTAGATGGGGCCCGTGCGGTTCTGCGGAGGTGCCAGGTACCATTTGCGAACCGGTGGGACCCTGCGCAAAGCTGCTGGGGCCAGTGCGCGCGCTGGGGATGTGCCAGGGACCATTTGCGAGCCGCTAGGACCCCGCTTGAAGTCGCTGGGGCCCGTGTGCATGCTGGGGAGGTGCCAGGGACCATCTGGCCAGCCAATCGGACCACGCGCGTGGTCTCTGGGGCCCGCATGCGTGCTGGGGAGGTGCCAGGGATCATTTGGCGGGCCTCTGGGACCCCGAGCGAAGTCGCTGGGGCCCGTGCACGCGCTGGGGATGTGCCAGGGTCCATTTGCAAGCTGCTGGGACCCCGCGCGATGTCGCTGGTGCCCCTGTGCGTGCTGGAGAGGTGCCAGGGACAGTTTGGTAAGCCGCTTGGACCAGTACCGAATTCGCTGGGGTTAGTGCGCGCGCCTGGGAGGTTATAGGGACCATTTGGTGTGACGCTGGGACCCCGCACGGGGTCGCTGGGCCCCGTGCGCACGCTGGGGAAGTGTCAGGTACCTTTTGGCAAGCCGCTTGGACTCCACGCGGGGTTGCTGGGGACCGTGCGCGCGCTAGTAATGTGCCAGGGACCATTTGCGAGCCGCTAGGACCCCGCTTGAAGTCGCTGGGGCCCGTGCGCGTGCTGGGGAGGTGCCAGGGACCATCTGGCCAGCAAATCGGACACCGCTCGGGGTCTCTGGGGTCCGTGTGCGTGCTGGGGAGGTGCCAGGGATCATTTGGCGAGCCGCTGGGACCCCACGCGAAGTCGCTGGGGCCCGTGCGCGCTCTGGGGAGTTGCCAGGGACCATTAGGCGAGCCGTTCGGACCCGGCGTTGGGTCTCTGGGGCCCGTGTGCGCGCTGGGGAGGTGCCAGGGATCATTTGGCGAGCCTCTGGGACTCCGCGCGAAGTCGCTGGGGCACATGTGCGCGCTGGGGATGTGCCAGGGACCATTTGCGAGCCGCTGGGACACCGCGCGATGTCACTGGTGCCCGTGCGCGCGCTGGGGATGTGCCAGGGATAATTTGGCAATCCGCTTGGACCACTACCCGAATTAGCTGGGGCCTGTCTGCGTGCTGGTGAGGTGCCAGGGACCATCTGGCCAGCCAATCGGACCCCGCGCGAAGTCGCTGGGGCCCGTGCGCGCACTGGGGATGTGCCAGGGACCATTTGCTAGCCGCTGGGACCCCGTGCGAAGTCACTGGGGTCCCTGCGCACACTGGGGAGGTGTCAGGGACCTTTTGGCAAGCCGCTCGGACCACGCTTGGGGTCTCTAGTGCCCGTGTGCGTGCTGGGGATGTGCCAGGGACCATTTGGCGAGCCGCCGGGACCCCGCTTGAAGTCACTGGGGCCCGTGCGTGTGCTGGGGAGGTGCCAGGGAAGATTTGTTGAGCCGCTGGGACCCCGTGCGAACTCTCTGGTTCCCGTGCGTGCACTGGGGAGGGGCCAGGGACCATTTGGGAAGCCGCTGGGACTTCGCGCGAAGTCACTGGTGACCGTGCACGTGCTGGGGAGGTGCCAGGGACCATCTGGTCGCGCGATATCGCTGCGGTCCGTGCGATCGGTGGGGAGGTGTCAGGCACCATTTGGTGAGGCACCATTTAGCGAGCCGCTGGAACCCCACGCGAAGTCGCTGGGACCCGTGCGCGTTCTGGGGAGATGCCAGGGACCATTTGGCGAGCCACTGGAACCACACACGAAGTCGCAGTGGCCCGTTTGCGTGCTGGTGAGGTGCCAGGGACCATCTGGCGAGCCGCTCGGTCCCCGCGCGGGGTCTCTGGGGCCCGTGCGCGTGCTGGGGAGGTGCCATGGAAGATTTGTCTAGCCGCTGGGACCCCGCCCGCGGTTGCTGGGCCCCCATGCGCCTGCACTGGGAGGGGCCAGGGACCATTTGGTAAGCCAGCTGGGACCCCGCGCGAAGTCTGCCCCATGCGGTGCACGTGCTGGGGAGGTGCCAGGGACCATCTGGCCAGCCAATCGGACCCCAGGGTCGCAGCCCGGGTATCGCTGGGGTCCGTGGCGATCGGTGGGGGGGGTGTCAGGCACCATTTGGTGAGGCACCATTTAGCGAACGCTGGAACCCCACGGGAAGTCGCTGGGACCCGACGCTGGGACCCCACGTTCTGGGGCAGAGATGCCAGGGACCATTTGGCGAGCCACTGGAACCACACACGGAAGTCGCAGTGGCGGTTTGCGTGCTGGGGTGGTGCCATGGACCATCTGGCGAGGCCTCTGGGTCCCAGCAGGCGGGGTCTCTGGGGCCCGTGTGTGTGCTGGGGATGTGCCAGGGATAATTTGGCAAGCCGCTGGGACCCGCTAACTTCGCTGGGGCCCGGGGTGCGTCTGGGATCCCCTGGGGATGTGCAGGAACCATCTGGCGAGCCGCTGGGACCCCCCACGCTGATGTCGCTGGGAGCCCGTCAAGCGTGCTGGGGATATGCCAGGCACCATTTGGCGAGGCTCTGGGACACACTGGGGCCCGATGGGCCCTGTGTGCATGCTGGGAGGTGCCAGGGACCAGTTGGGGTTCGCCTCTGGGACCCCAGGGACAATTGGTCGCTGGGCCCCTGTGCACGCTGGGTGGGTGCGGATGTTGGGGAGGGGCGCCCAGTGACAGCGTGGCAAGCCGCTGGGACCCGTGTGAAGTCGCTGGGGGCCCCGTCAAGTCTCTGGGATCCCTGCGCACACTGGGGTGGTGTCAGGGACCTTTTGGCAAGCCGCTCGGACCACCTTGGGGTCTCTAGTGCCCGTGCGTGCTGGGGATGTGCCAGGGACCATTTGGCGAAGTCCGCCGGGACCCCGCTTGAAGTCACTGGGGCCCGGGACCGCCTGTGCTGGGAGGTGCCAGGGAAGATTTGTCTGAACCGCTGGGACCAGGCGCAAAGTCGCTGGGGTTCGTGCGCGCGAGCTGGGATGTGCCAGGGTCCATTTTGGCGAGCCATTGGAACGCTGCGCTGGCGGGTTGCTGGGGCCCGTGCGACGCTGGGGGATGTGACAGGGACCGTTTGGCGAACCGCTGGAACCCCACGCCAAGTCTCTGGGGCCTGTCTTGGCGTGCTGAGGAGGTGCCAGGGACCATTTGGCTAGCCGCTCGGACCCCACGGTCACTGAGCTGCGTCCAGCGAGCTGGGAGGTGCCAGGGAACATTTGGCGGCGGCTGGGACACAGCGCGTGGGGTCGCAGGGTCGGGGGCCCGTCGCGGCGCTGGGGGAGGTGCCAGCGAGCATTTGGCGAGCTGCTTGGACCCCGCACGCAAAGTCGCTGGGGTTCGGTCGCGAGCTGGGATGTGCCAGGGACAATTTGCGAGCTGCTGGGTCCCCACGCGGCGTGGTTGCTAGGCCCTGTGCGTGCGCTGGTAGGGTGACAGGGATCATTTGGCGAGCTGCTGGGAACCCGCGTGGGGTCGGTGGGCCCCGTGCGCTGCTGGGGAGGTGCAAGGACCATTTGGTGAGCCGCAGGGACCTCGCGATGCGTTCGTCGGGCCCAGTCTTGCGCGCTTGGGAGGTGCCAGGGACATTTTGGCGAGCCACTGGGACCACACGCCGGGTCGCTGGGGACCAGTCGAAGCTGGGGAATTACCTGGGACCGTTTGGTGAGCCGCTAGGACCCCGCTACGTGGTAGCTGGGCTCCGTGCACGTGCTGGGGAGATGCCAGTGACCGTTTGTCGTGCTGCTGGGACCCGCGTGGGGTAACCGGAGTCTGTCTTGCGTGCTGGGAGGTGCCAGGGACCGTTTGGCATGCCGCTGGGACCACGCTTGGTCACTGGGCCCGATGCATGTGCTGGGAGATGCCAGTGACTGTTTGGCGTGCCGCTGGGACCCGCCGGGGTCGCTGGGCCCGTCACGCTTGGGGGGAGGTGCCAGGGACCATTTGGTGGCCGCTGGGATCTCGATCAAAGTCCCTGGGGCCCGTCTTGCTAGGGATGTGCCAGGGATAATTTTCGAGCATCTGGGGCCCATGCGCATGCTGGGGATGTGCCAGGGTCCATTTGGCGAGCCTCTGGGACACTGCGTGCGGTTGCTGGGGCCCGTGCGATCGCTGGGGATGTGACAGGGACCGTTTGGCGAAACGCTGGAACCCCACGCGAAGTCTCTGGGGCCCGTGCGCGTGCTGAGGATGTGCCAGGGACCATTTGGCTATCCGCCGACCACGCGCCGTCGCTGTGGTTCGTCGCGCGCACTGGGAGGTGCCAGTGACCATTTGGTGTGACGGAACCCCACGCTGGGATAATTTTCGAGCATCTGGGGCCCATGCGCATGCTGGGATGTGCCAGAGACCTTTTTGGCGAGCCGCTGGGTCTCCACGGGGTCGCTGGGGCCCGAGCGCGCACTGGTGAAGTGCCAGGGACCATTTGACGAGCCGCTGGGACACCACGCAATGTTGCTGGGGCACCTGCGCATGCTGGTGATTTGTCAGGGACAGTTTGGCAAGCCAGCTTGCACCACGCCAAAAGTCGCTGGGGTTCGTGCGCGATGGGGATGTGCCAGGGACCATTTGGTGTGATGCTGGGCCCTGTGCGCACTTTGGGGAGGTGCCAGAGACCTTTTGGCGAGCCGCTGGGTCTCCACTCCTGGTTGCTGGGGTCCGTGCTCGTGCTAGGGATGTGCCAGGGACCATTTGCGAGCTGCTGGCACCCCGCCAAGTCGCTGTGGACCGTCGCGCATGCTGGGGATGTGCCAGGGACCATTTATGAGCCGCTGGGACCCCGCGTGTGGTTGCTGGGCCCTGTCTTTATGCTGGGGAGGTGCCAGGGACTATTTGACGAGCCACTGGGACCCTGTAATGGGTCGCTGGGGTCCGTGCACGTGCTGGGAGGTGCCAGGGACCATTTGGCGAGCCACTGGAACCCACCCGAAGTCGCCGGGCCCGTGCGTGTTCTGGGGAGGTGCCAGGGACTATTTACGAGCCGCTCTGACCACCTTGGGGTCTCTGGGGCCCGTGTGCGTGCTGGGGATGTGCCAGGGACCATTTTGAAGCTGCTGGGACCCTGCGCAATGTCGCTGGGGCCTGTGCGAAGTGGTGGGGATGTGCCAGGGACCATGTGGCGAGGCTCTGGGACCCTGCGCGATGTCGCTGGTGTCTGTGCGATCGGTGGGGATGTGCCAGGGACCGTTTGCGAGCTGCTGGGACCCTGCGCAATGTCGCTGGGGCCTGTGCGGCGCTGGGGATGTGCCAGGGACCATTTGGCGGGCTCTGGGACCCTCTTGGATGTCGCTGGGGTCTGTGCGATCGGTGGGCAGGTGCCAGGGACCATTTGGCGTGCCACTGGAACCCACGCCAGTCGATGGGGGCCCGTCTTGCTTCTCTGAGGAGGTGCCAGGGACCATTTATGGTCGGTGGGACCCTGCGCAGCGAAGCTGCTGGGGACCAGTCGTGCTGGGGGATGTGCCAGGGACCATTTGGTGAGCCGCTAGGACCCACGCGTGGTCGCTGGGGCCCGTGTGCATGCTGGGGAGGTGCCAGGGACCATCTGGCCAGCCAATCGGACCACGCGTGGTCTCTGGGGCCCAGCGTGCGTGCTGGGGAGGTGCCAGGGATCATTTGGCATGCCTCTGGGACCCCGCGCGAAGTCGCTGGGGCCCGTGCGCGTGCTGGGGATGTGCCAGGGACCATTTTGCAAGCTGCTGGGACCCAGCGATGTCGCTGGTGCCCCTGTGCGTGCTGGAGAGGTGCCAGGGACAGTTTGGTAAGCCGCTGGGACCAGTACCGAATCCCTGGGGTTAGTTCTGCCCTGGGGAGGTTATAGGGACCATTTGGTGTGACGCATGCTGGGGACCCCCATTTAGAGTCCTGGGTCCCCGCGGCGCTGATCCCTGGGGCTGAAGTGTCAGGGACCATTTGGCAAGCCGCTTGGACCCTACGCAGGGTTGCTGGGGACCGTCTTAGTGTCCATGTGCCAGGGACCATTTGGCGAGCCGCTAGGACCCGGCGCTTGAAGTGGGGCCCTGGTGGCGTGCTGGGGAGGTGCCAGGGACCATCTGGCCAGCAAATCGGACACCGGCGGGCTCTGGGGTCGTGTGCGTGCTGGGGAGGTGCCAGGGATCATTTGGCGAGCCGCTGGGACCCCACGTGGGGTCGCCAGTCTCTGGCGATGCTGGGGAGTTGCCAGGGACCATTTGGCGAGCCGCTCGGACCCGGCGTTGGGTCTCTGGGGCCCGTGTGCGCGCTGGGGGAGGTGCCAGGGATCATTTGCAGCGTGCCTCTGGGACTCACGGGGTCGCTGGGAGCACATGTGCGCTTTGGGATGTGCCAGGGACCATTTGGTGAAGCCGCTGGGACACCGCCCTGGTCACTGGTGCCACGTCTTGCTGGGGATGTGCCAGGGATAATTTGGCAATCCGCTTGGGACCACTACCCGGGTAGCTGGGGCCTGTCTGCGTGCTGGTATGTGCCAGGGACCATCTATGAACAATGGGACCCCGCATGAAGTCGCTGGGGCCCGTGCTGCGTCTGGGGATGTGCCAGGGACCATTTGCTAGCCACTGGGACCCCGTCTTGCGAAGTCACTGGGGTCCCTGCCTCACTGGGGAGGTGTCAGGGACCTTTTGGCAAGCCGCTGGGGACCACGCTGGGGTCTCTAGTGCCCGTGTGCGTGCTGGGGATGCCAGGGACCATTTGGCAAGCCGCCGGGACCCCGGCAAGTCACTGGGGCCCGTGCGTGTGCTGGGAGGTGCCAGGGAAGATTTGTCGAGCCGCTGGGACCCCGTCACGAACTCTCTGGTTCCCGTGCGTGCACTGGGGAGGGGCCAGGGACCATTTGGGAAGCCGCTGGGACCCCGCGCGAAGTCACTGGTGACCGTGCACGTGCTGGGGAGGTGCCAGGGACCATCTGGCCAGCCAATGGGACCCCGGGGTCGCGCGATATCGCTGGGGTCCGTAAGATCGGTGGGGAGGTGTCAGGCACCATTTGGCGAGGCACCATTTAGCGAGCCCTGGAACCCCACGCGGTCGCTGGGACCCGTGCGGCGCTTCTGGGAGATGCCAGGGACCATTTGGCGAGCCACTGGAACCACACACGAAGTCGCAGTGGCCCGTTTGCGTGCTGGTGAGGTGCCAGGGACCATCTGGCGAGCCGCTCGGTCCCCGCGCGGGGTCTCTGGGGCCCGTGCGCGTGCTGGGGAGGTGCCATGGAAGATTTGTCTAGCCGCTGGGACCCCGTGCGAAGTTGCTGGGCCCCATGCGCGCACTGGGGAGGGGCCAGGGACCATTTGGTAAGCCGCTGGGACCCCGCGCGAAGTCGCTGGTGCACGTGCACGTGCTGGGGAGGTGCCAGGGACCATCTGGCCAGCCAATCGGACCCCGCGCGGGGTCGCGCGATATCGCTGGGGTCCGTGCGATCGGTGGGGAGGTGTCAGGCACCATTTGGCGAGGCACCATTTAGCGAGCAGCTGGAACCCCCACTTGTCGCTGGGACCCGTGCGCGTTCTGGGGAGATGCCAGGGACCATTTGGCGAGCCACTGGAACCACACACGGGTCGCAGTGGCGGTTTGCGTGCTGGGGTGGTGCCAGGGACCATCTGGCGAGCAGCCGGGTCCCCTCTGGGTCTCTGGGGCCCGTGTGTGTGCTGGGATGTGCCAGGATAATTTGGCGAGCCGCTGGGACCCGGCGGGGGTCGCTGGGGCCCGGCGCACTGGGGATGTGCAAGGAACCATTTGCGAGTCCGCTGGGACCCCCGTGTGATGTCGCTGGGGCCGCGTCGAGTGCTGGGGATATGCCAGGCACCATTTGGCGAGGCGCTGGGGTCCGTGCTGATCGGTGGGGAGGTGTCAAGGCACCATTTGGCGAGGCTTTGGGACCCTGCGTGGAGGTCGCTGGGGCCCGTCGCGATCGTGGGGAGGTGCCAGGGACCGTTTGGCGAGCGCTGGAACCCCACGCCAAGTCGCTGGGACCCGCGTGCGCATTCTGGGAGGGCCAGGGACCATTTGGCGAGCCGCTGGGCCCCTCGCTAAGCTGGGGCCCGTCGCGTGCTGGGGGAGGTGTCAGGGACCATTTGGGATGCCGCTGGGACCCGCCCGAAGTCGCTGGGGCCCGTGCCGTGCTGGGATGTGCCAGGGACCATTTGCGAGCCGCTGGGACCCGCATGTGGTTGCTGGGCCCTGTCTGGCGTGCTGGGAGGAGCCAGGGACTGTTTGGGAGCCACTGGGACCCCTTGCGGGGTCGCTGGGGTCCGTGTGTCTTGGGAGGTGCCAGAGACCATTCGGCGAAGCTACTTGGACCCCGCTGTCGCTGGGGTTCGTCTCGCGCACTGGGGATGTGCCAGGGACAATTTGCGAGCTGCTGGATCACGCGTGGTTGCTGGGCCCTGTCGTGTGCTGGGGAGGTGCCAGGGATCATTTGGCGAGCTGCTGGGACCCCACGTGGGTCGGTGGGCCCGTGCTGGGGGAGGTGCAAGGGACCATTTGGTGAGCCGCTGGGACCTCCACGCGGGTCGCTGGGGGACTGGTCGAGTGCTGGGGAATTATCCGGGACCGTTTGGTGAGCCGCTAGGACCCCGCGTGGTAGCTGGGCTCCGTGCACGTGCTGCTGGAGATGTCGGTGACCGTTTGGCATGCTGCTGGGACCCAACGTGGGATCACCGGAGTCTGTGCGCGTGCTGGGAGTTGCCAGGTACCGTTTGGCATGCCGCTGGGACCCACGCGTGGGGTCACTGGGCCCAATTGCACGCTGGGGCCCATGGGGAGATGCCAGTGACCGTTTGGCGTGCCGCTGGGACCCCCGCACCGCTGGGCCCCGGTCGCGCACGCTGGGGAGGGGCCAGGGACCATTTGGTAAGCCGCTGGGATCTCGATCGAAGTCCCTGGGGCCCGTCGCTAAGGGATGTGCCAGGGACAATTTTAGAGCAGCTGGGGCCCATCGCGCATGCTGGGGATTTGTCAGGGACAGTTTGGCAAGCCAGCTTGCACACGCAAAAGTCGCTGGGGTTCGTGCGTGCGATGGGGAGGTGCCAGGGACCATTTGGTGTGATGCTGGGACCCCGCACGGGGTCGCTGGGCCCTGTGCGCACTTTGGGGAGGTGCCAGAGACCTTTTGGCGAGCCACTGGGACTCCTCTCCTGGTCGCTGGGGTCCGTGCTCGTGCTTTGGGATGTGCCAGGGACCATTTGCGAGCTGCTGGCACCCCACAAGTCGCTGTGGCCCGTGCGCATGCTAGGGATGTGCCAGGGACCATTTGCAGGAAAGCTGGCACCCAGCTGGTCTGTGGCTGCCGCCCGCGCATGCTGGGGATGTGCCAGGGACCATTTGCGAGCCGCTGGGACACCGCGTGTGGTTGCTGGGCCCTGTGCGTGTGCTGGGTAGGAGCCAGGGACTATTTGACGAGCCACTGGGACCCCGCACCGGGTCGCTGGGGTCCCGTCGGCCGCTGGGGGAGGTGCCAGAGACCATTTACGAGCCGCTGGGACCCCAGCGCGGGGGTCGCTGATCCACATGCTCGAGCTGGGGATGTGCCATGGATCATTTGGCAAGCCGCTGGGACCCTGTGCGAGGTCACTGGTGCCCAGCGATCAGTTGGGAGGTGCCAGGGACCGTTTGGCACGCTGGAACCCCACTGGTCGCTGGTGTCCGTGCTCGCGGCAGCTGGGGAGGTGCCAGGGACCATCTGGCAGAGCCGCTGGGACCCCGCGCTGGGTCGAAGTCGTGCCATGGCCCGTTTGTGAGCAGCTGGGTGGTTATGTGCCATGGACCATTTGGTGAGAGTGCTGGGTCCCCTTTGACCAGGGCTTTTGGCGACGCTGGGACTCCCAGGTCGCTAGGGTCTGGGGATGTGCCAGGGACCATTTGGCGAGCCACTGGGACCCTGCGCGAAGTGGGGATTGGGGACCCGCTGGGTTTGTGTGATTTGCTGGGCGCTGCTGGGATGTGCCAGGGACATTTTGGCGAGCCGCTGGGACCCCGCAGGGGGTCGCTGGGGACTGATCGAGTGCTGGGGAATTACCGGGACCGTTTGGTGAGCCGCTAGGACCCAGCGTGTGTAGCTGTGCCCGTGCGTGCTGGGGAGATGCGGTGACCGTTTGTGCCGCTGGGACCCGCGTGGGGTCACCAGAAGTCTTGGCGTGCTGGGAATTGCCAGGGACCGTTTGGCATGCCGCTGGGACCCCGACGTGGGGTCACTGGGCCCGTGCACGTGCTGGGGAGATGCCAGTGACCGTTTGGCGTGCCGCTGGGACCCTTCGGGGTCGCTGGGCCCCGCTCCCAGCTGGGGAGGGGCCAGGAACATTTGGTAAGCCGCTGGGATCTCGATCGAAGTCCCTGGGGCCCGTGCGCGCTCTGCTGGGGATGTGCCAGGGGCAATTTTTCGAGCAGCTGGGGCCCATGCGCATGCTGGGGATGTGCCAGGGACCATTCTGAGCGCTGGGTCCCTCGCAAATCGCTGATCCCGTCTTGGCGACTGAGGAGGTGCCAGGACCATTTGGCAAACTGGGACCCTGCACGAAGTGTTGGGGCCCGTTGGCCGCTGGGGATGTGCCAGGGACATTTTGGCGAGCCGCTGGGACCTCAGCGCGGGGTCGCTGGGGACTGGTCGGTGCTGGGGAATTACCGGGACCATTTGGTGAGCCGCTAGGACCCAGCGTGGTAGCTGGGCCCGTGCGTGCTGGGGAGATGCGGTGACCGTTTGGCGTGCCGCTGGGACCCAGCGTGGGGTCACCAGAGTCTGTCTTGGCGTGCTGGGGAGTTGCCAGGGACCATTTGGCATGCCGCTGGAACCCGCTGGGGTCACTGGGCCCGTGCACGTGCTGAGGAGATGCCAGTGACCGTTTGGCGTGCCGCTGGGACCCTGCTCAGTCGCTGGGGCCCCCCGTTCGCACTGGGGAGGGGCCAGGAACATTTGGTAAGCCGCTGGGATCTCGATCGGTCCCTGGGGCCCGTCTTGTGGGGGGATGTGCCAGGGGCAATTTTCGAGCAGCTGGGGCCCATCGCGCCGCGCTGGGATGTGCCAGTGTCCATTTGGCCGACTCTGGGGCGCTGCGCGAAAGTCTCTGGGGCCCGTCTTGGCGTGCTGAGGAGGTGCCAGGGACCATTTGGCTAGCCGCTTCGGACCACGCTGAAGTCGCTGGGGTTCGTGCTCACTGAGAAGGTGTCAGGGACCATCTGGCGAGCGCAGGGACCCAACGTGATGTTGCTGGGGCACCTGCGCATGCTGGTGATTTGTCAGGGGACAGTTTGGCAAGCCAGCTTGCACCACGCAAAGAAGTCGCTGGGGTTCGTCTTGGCGCTGGGGAGGTGCCAGGGACCATTTGGTGTGATGCTGGGACCCCTGCCTCGGGGTCGCTGGACCCTATGCTTTTGGGGAGGTGCCAGAGACCTTTTGGCGAGCCGCTGGGACTCCACTCCTGGTCGCTGGGGTCCGTGCTCGTGCTAGGGATGTGCCAGGGACCATTTGCGAGCTGCTGGCACCATTCGCCAGCTGGTCGCTGTGGCCCGTCGCATGCTGGGGATGTGCCAGTGACCGTTTGGCAGCCGCTGGGACCCGCCTTTGTGGTTGCTGGGCCCTGTGCCTGTGCTGGGTAGGATCCAGGGACTATTTGATAAAGTGCCACTGGGACCCCCCGCGGGTCGCTGGGGACGTGGTGGCCATTTGGGGAGGTGCCAGAGACCATTTTGCGAGCCGCTGGGACCCCTTACTCTGTGCGGGGTCGCTGGGCCACATCTTGTGAGCTGGGGATGTGCCATGGATCATTTGGCAAGCCGCTGGGACCCTGTGCGAGGTCACTGGTGCCTTTGCGATCAGTTGGGAGGTGCCAGGGACCGTTTGACGAGCCGCTGAAACCCACACGAAGTCGCTGATCCCGTCGCTTGGCTGCTGGGAGGTGCCAGGGACCATTTGGTGTGATGCTGGGACCCGCGTGGGGGAGTTAGCTGTGGCCCTGGGGCGGCCAAGGAACTGGTTATGTGCCATGGACCATTTACGAGCCGCTGGGTCCCCGCGCCAAAAGTCGCTGATCCCGTCTTGCCCCCGCTGGGGAGGTGCCAGGGACCATTTGGTGTGATGCTGGGATCCCGCACGGGGTCGCTGGGCCCTGTGCGCACTTTGGGGAGGTGCCAGAGACCTTTTGGCGAGCCGCTGGGACTCCACTCCTGGTCGCTGGGGTCCGTGCTCGTGCTAGGGATGTGCCAGGGACCATTTGCGAGCTGCTGGCACCCAGCCTTGTCGCTGGGGCCGTCGCATGCTGGGGATGTGCCAGGGACCATTTGCGAGCCGCTGGGACACCGCGTGTGGTTGCTGGGCCCTGTGCGCGTGCTGGGTAGGAGCCAGGGACTATTTGACGAGCCACTGGGACCCCGCACTGGGTCGCTGGGGTCCGTGCGCGCGCTGGGGAGGTGCCAGAGACCATTCGGTGAGCCGCTGGGACCCCGCGCGGGGTCGCTGGGGACTGATCGAGTGCTGGGGAATTACCCGGGACCGTTTGGTGAGCCGCTAGGACCCCGCGCGTGGTAGCTGTGCCCCGTGCACGTGCTGGGGAGATGCCGGTGACCGCTTGGCGTGCCGCTGGGACCCCGCGTGGGGTCACCAGAGTCTGTGCGCGTGCTGGGGAATTGCCAGGGACCGTTTGGCATGCCGCTGGGACCCCGCGTGGGGTCACTGGGCCTCGTGCACGTGCTGGGGAGATGCCAGTGACCGTTTGGCGTGCCGCTGGGACCCCGCTCGGGGTCGCTGGGCCCCGTTCGCGCGCTGGGGAGGGGCCAGGGAACATTTGGTAAGCCGCTGGGATCTCGATCGAAGTCCCTGGGGCCCGTGCGCGCGCTGGGGATGTGCCAGGGGCAATTTTCGAGCAGCTGGGGCCCATGCGCATGCTGGGGATGTGCCAGGGACCATTTGGCGAGATGCTGGATCCCCTCGAGGAGTCTCTGGGGCCGTGTCGCCAGCGGCGTGCTGAGGAGGTGCCAGGGACCATTTGGCTAGCCGGGACTGGGACCCTGCCGAAAGTCGCTGGGCCCGTGCGCTCGCTGGGGATGTGCCAGGGACATTTGGCGAGCTGCTGGGACCCACGGGGTCGCTGGGGACTGGTCATGCTGGGGAATTACCGGGACCGTTTGGTGAGCCGCTTGGACCCGCGTGGTAGCTGGGCCCCGTGCATTTGTGCTGGGGAGATGCACCGTTTGGCGTGCGCTGGGACCCTGCGATGGGGTCACCAGGGTCTGTGCGCGTGCTGGGGGCCAGGGACCGTTTGGCATGCCTGCTGGAACCCGAGCGTGGGTCACTGGGCCCCACGCGTGCTGGGGAGGAAGTGACCGTTTGGGTTCCGCTGGGACCCGGCGATCGCTGGGCCCGGTATCTTGGGTGCCAGGGAACATTTTGGTAAGCCGCTGGGATCCGTGGGAAGTCCCTGGGGCCCGTCTGAGCCACTGGGGATGTGCCAGGGACCAATTTTCGAGCAGCTGGGGCCCATGGATCATTTGGCTGAATGTGCCAGTGTCCATTTGGGAGACTCTGGGACGCTGTGGTCAAGTCTGACTGGGGCCCGTTTGCGATCAGTTGGGAGGTGCCAGGGACCATTTGGCTAGCCGCTGGAACCCCACAAGTCGCTGGGTCCTTGCGCGCACTGGGGAGGTGCCAGGGACCATCTGGCGAGCCGCTGGGACCCAGCGTGATGTTGCTGGGGCACCTGTGGGCGCGCTGGTTATTTGCCATGGACCATTTGGCAAGCCAGCTGGGTCCCCGCCCGAAGTCGCTGGGGTTCGTGCGCGCGCTGGGAGGTGCCAGGGACCATTTGGTGTGATGCTGGGACCCCGCGTGGGGTCGCTGGGCCCTGTTGTCGCACTTTGGGGAGGTGCCAGAGACCTTTTTGGCGAGCAGCTGGGACTCCACTCCTGGTCGCTGGGGTCCGTGCTGGGCCCTGCTAGGGATGTGCCAGGGACCATTTGCGAGCTGCTGGCACCCTCTGGTCGGCGTGGGTCGCTGTGGCCCGCGGCGCATGCTGGGGATGTGCCAGGGACCATTTGGATGTGCCAGACCATTTTGGGACCCCACATGTGGTTGCTGGGCCCTGTGCCTGTGCTGGGTAGGAGCCAGGGACTATTTGACGAGCCACTGGGACCCCGCACGGGGTCGCTGGGGTCCGTGTCTTGGCCCAGCTGGGGGAGGTGCCAGAGACCATTCGGTGAGCCGCTGGGACCCCGGGGGTCGCTGGGCCACATCTTGCGAGCTGGGGATGTGCCATGGATCATTTGGCAAGCCGCTGGGACCCTGTGCGAGGTCACTGGTGCCTTTGCGATCAGTTGGGAGGTGCCAGGGACCGTTTGACGAGCCGCTGGAACCCCACACGAAGTCGCTGATCCCCGTGCGCGCGCTGGGGAGGTGCCAGGGACCATTTGGTGTGATGCTGGGACCCCGCGTGGGGTCGCTGGCCCCGTTGTAGCAGCTGGTTATGTGCCATGGACCATTTACGAGCCGCTGGGTCCCCGCGCAAAGTCGCTGATCCCCGTGCGCGCGCTGGGGAGGTGCCAGGGACCATTTGGTGTGATGCTGGGATCCCGCACGGGGTCGCTGGGCCCTGTGCGCACTTTGGGGAGGTGCCAGAGACCTTTTGGCGAGGCGCTGGGACTCCCTCCTGGTCGCTGGGGTCCCGGCTCGTGCTGGGGATGTGCCAGGGACCATTTGGCGAGCTGCTGGCACCCCTCTTGAAGTCGCTGGGCCACTGGCCCGTGCGCATGCTGGGGATGTGCCAGGGACCATTTGGGAGCCGCTGGGACACAGGAACATGTGGTTGCTGGGCCCTGGGGAGGTGCTGGGAGCCAGGGACTATTTGGGATCCACTGGGACCCCCATTGGGTCGCTGGGGTCCGTCTTGGGGCCTGCTGGGGAGGTGCCAGAGACCATCTGGTGAGCCGCTGGGACCCAGCGGGAGTCGCTGGGGACTGATCGCTGCTGGGGAATTACCGGGACCGTTTGGTGAGCCAGGGACCCTGTGCGTGGTAGCTGTGCCCGTGCAGGTGTGAGCTGGGAGATGCCGGTGACCGCTTGGCGTGCCCTGGGACCCCGCGTGGGGTCACCAGAGTCTGTCTCCGCGGCGTGCTGGGAATGTGCCAGGGACCGTTTGGCATGCCGCTGGGACCCTGCGCGGGGTCACTGGGCCCGTCTTGTGCGGTTGCTGGGATGATGCCAGTGACCGTTTGGCGTGCCGCTGGGACCCAGCTCGGGGTCGCTGGGCCCGTTCCCGCGCTGGGAGGGGCCAGGGAACATTTGGGAGCCGCTGGGATCTCGTCCTGGTCCCTGGGGCCCGTGGCTGGGGGATGTGCCAGGGGCAATTTTTCAAGCCGCTGGGGGGCCCATGGGCCCCGTGCTGGGGATGTGCCAGGGACCATTTACCGAGCCGCTGGATCCCCTCGGTCGTCGCTGGATCCCTGTCGGGCTGAGGAGGTGCCAGGGACCATTTGGCAGCCACTGGGACCCTTAGGGTCGCTGGGCCGCGAAGTTTGGGACATGCCCGGGACCTTTTGGCTGAAGCTGGGGACATTTTTGGGCCCGCTGGGACCTCTGGGTGCCTGGGGACTGGGCCATTTGCTGGGAATTGCCAGGGACCCCACGCTAGGACCCAGCTGTTGCTGGGCCCGTGCTGGGGATGTGCCAGGGGGAGATGGGACCCCGGACCGCTGGGCCCTGTGCCGCTGCCCAGGGACCATTTGGGCCGGTGGGCGTGGGGGGGAGGTGCCAGGGACCATTTGGCGGCTGCTGGGGGACTCCCGCTGGGAACCCGCCCGCTTGGGGTCACTGGGCCCGTCTTGTGCTGGGGAGATGCCAGGGACCATTTGGTGAGCCGCTGGGACCCTTCGGTCGCTGGGGTTAGCGCGTGCTGGGATGTGCCTGGGGGAGCCCAGGGACCATTTGCGGGTCGCTTGGGATCTGCCAGGGACCATTTGGCGGCGAGCCCTGGGGCCACGTCTGGGGACTGCTTGCTGATGTGGACCATTTGGGAGCAATTTTGGTCGCTGGGGCCCATCGCGCGAGCTGGGGATGTGCCATGGATCATTTGGCAAGCCGCTGGGACCCTGTCGCGAGGTCACTGGTGCCTTTGCGATCAGTTGGGAGGTGCCAGGGACCGTTTGACGAACCGCTGGAACCCCCCACAGTCGCTGGTGTCCGTCTTGGCGTGCTGGGGAGGTGCCAGGGACCATCTGGCGAGTTGCTGGGACCCCAGCATGCTGGGGCTTTGCTGTGGCCCGTCTTGTAAGCCTGGTTATGTGCCATGGACCATTTACGAGTCGCTGGGTCCCCGCAGTCGCTGATCCCCGTGCGCATGCTGGGGAGGTACCAGGAGCCATTTGGTGTGATGCTGGGACCCCGCGCGGGGTCGCTGGGCCCTGTCGCGCACTTTGGGGAGGTGCCAGACCTTTTTGGCGAGCCGCTGGGACTCCACTCCTGGTCGCTGGGGTCCGTGCTGGTGCTAGGGATGTGCCAGGGACCATTTGGTGAGCTGCTGGCACCCCCCGCGTGGTCGCTGTGGCCCGTCGCATGCTGGGGATGTGCCAGGGACCATTTATGACGCTGGGACACCGCGTGCGTGGTTGCTGGGCCCTGTGCCTGGCGTGCTGGGTGGGAGCCAGGGACTATTTGAGAGCCACTGGGACCCCTTTTGGGTCGCTGGGGTCCGTCTTGGCTGGGGAGGTGCCAGAGACCATTCGGTGAGCCGCTGGGACCCCGCGGGGGTCGCTGGGCCACATCTTGTGAGCTGGGGATGTGCCATGGATCATTTGGCAAGCCGCTGGGACCCTGTCTTGAGGTCACTGGTGCCTTTATGATCAGTTGGGAGGTGCCAGGGACCGTTTGACGAAGGCAGCTGGAACCCCACACGAAGTCGCTGGTGTCCGTGCTCGTGCTGGGGAGGTGCCAGGGACCATCTGGCGAGCACGCTGGGACCCTGCGCTGGGGTCGCTGTGGCCCGTCGCGAGCTGGGGATGTGCCAGGGACCATTTTGGCGAGGGGCTGGGACCTCGACCTGCTGGGTCGCTGATCCCGTGGGCTGATAAGTGCTGAGGGACCATTTGGTGTGCCGGGGACCCGTTTGGTGATGCCGCTAGGGACCCCGCGGGGACATGTGGTAGCTGGGCCCGGTGCTGGGGCTGGGAGATGGAGGTGCCAGGGACCATTTGGCATGCCGCTGGGACCCGCGGGGTCACCAGAGTCTGTGAGCTGCGGCTGGGGATGTGCCAGGGACCGTTTGGCATGCCGCTGGGACCCAGCGTGTCACTGGGCCTGTGCGAAAGTGCTGGGGAGATGCCAGTGACCGTTTGGCGAGCCGCTGGGACCCCGCTCGGGGTCGCTGGGCCCGTCACGTGCTGGGGAGGGCCAGGGACCATTTGGTAAGCCGCTGGGATCTCGATCAAAGTCCCTGGGGCCCGTCTTGGCTAGGATGTGCCAGGGACCATTTCGTGAGCCGCTGGGGCCCCATGTGGGGATGTGCCAGGGACCATTCTGTGCCGCTGGGACCCAGCGGGGTCGCTGATCCCGTCTGCGCGTGCTGAGGAGGTGCCAGGGACCATTTGGCAAGCAAGGGACCCACTCTGGGACCCTGGGGCTCGTCGCCGCGTTGGGGATGTGCCAGGGACATTTTGGGGATATTGCTGGGGGACATTTTTTGTGCCAGGGTCCATTGGGGACTCTGGGAACCGCGCCAGCCGGGGACCGTTAGTAAAGTGCTGGGATCTCGAGGGACCCTGGGAAGCCCGTCGCTGGGGCCCGTCTTGTAGCTGGGATGTGCCAGGGACCGCTTGGGGATGTGCCAGGGACCATTTGGCGTGACGCTGGGACCCTGTGGTCACTGGGGCCCTGCACGTGCTGGGGAGGTGCCAGGGACCGTTTGGCGTGCCGCTGGGACCCACGTGGGTCAATGGGTGTCCGCTACGTGCTGGGGAGGTGCCAGGGACCATTTGGCATGCCGCTGGGACCCAGCGTGGGGTCAATGGGGCCCTTGCTGGTGATTGTCAGGGACATTTTGGCTGGGACCACTGTCGATAAAGGGACTCCTGGGGTTCGTTTGGCGTGCTGGGGATGTGCCAGGACCATTTGGTGAGCCGCTGGGACCCTGGTAGCTGGGCCCGTGCTGAGGGGGATGGCCATGGATCATTTGGCAAGCCGCTGGGACCCTGTCCGGGTCACTGGTGCCTGTGCGATCAGTTGGGGATGTGCCAGGGACCGTTTGGCGAAGCCGCTGGAACCCCCATCGCTGGGGTCCGTCTTGGCGTGCTGGGGAGGTGCCAGGGACCATCTGGCGAGCCGCTGGGACCCAGCTTTGATGTGGTCGCTGGGGCCCGTCTTGCTGCGCTGAAGGGAGGTGCCAGGGACCATTTGGCTAGCCGCTGGGACCCGGACCGGGTCGCTGGGGTCCAGGGACGTTTGGCATGCCGCTGGGACTGGGGAGGTGCCAGGGACCATTTGGCGTGATGCTGGGGACCCCGCTGGGGTCGCTGGGACCCATGTCCCACGGGCTGGGGAGGTGCCAGGGACCATTTTGGCGAGCCGCTGGGACTCCACTCCTTTACGGTCGCTGGGGTCCTGCTGCGATCTGCTGAGGTGCCAGGGACCATTTGACGAGCTGCTGGGGGAGATGCCAGGGACATTTGGGGTCGCTGGGGTTGGCCACTGTGTTGCTGGGGGGATGCCAGGGACCATTTGGTGATTTGTCAGGACCCCGCGTGTGGTCGCTGGGCCCTGTCGCCAGGGAGCTGGTTATTTGACCAGGGACCATTTGGCGAGCCACTGGGACCCGCTTGCCCTGGTCGCTGGGGTCCGTGCTCGTGCTGGGGATGTGCCAGGGTCCATTTGGTGTGATGCTGGGACCCTGCAATTAGATCGCTGGGCCCCAGGGCTTCGCCTGCTTTGGGGATGTGCCATGGATCATTTGGCAGCCGCTGGGACTCCCACTCCTGGGACCCGCGGTGCCGTGCTCGTGGGGATGTGCCAGGGACCATTGGGCTACTGGGACCCAGGGACTGTCGCTGGGGCCTGTGAGCGTCCCTGGGGGCAGGTACCATTTGGGACACCGCCGCTGGGACCCCATGCATGTGGTTGCTGGGCCTGTCTTGCGGCTGGGGGAGGTGCCAGGGACCATTTGGCGAGCCACTGGGACCCCGCGACGGTCGCTGGGGTCGCCACCCGTGCTGGGCTGGGGTGCCAGGGACCATTTGGCAGCCGCTGGGACCCCAGGTGCCATGGTCACTGGTCTGCGTTGCTGACGCTGGGGATGTGCCAGGGACCATTTGTGAAGCCGCTGGGACCCTTCGAGGCCAGGTGTGGGGGACCATTTGGATGTCACTGGTGCCTTTGGGATGGGATCCGCTTGGGAGGAACCCAGGGACCTGGGGCCCTGTGCGCGCTGGGAGGTGCCAGGGACCGTTTGGCGAGTCGCTGGGACCAGCGTGGGTCACTGGGCGTCGTGCTGGGGAGATGCCAGTGACCGTTTGGCGTGCCGCTGGGACCCGCTCAGGTCGCTGGGCCCGATCGCTGCTGGGGAGGGCCAGGGACATTTGTAAAGTTGCTGGGATCTCGATCAAAGTCCCTGGGGCCCGTCTTGGCGCTGCTGGGGATGTGCCAGGGCAATTTTTCGAGCAGCTGGGGCCCCATGGGGCCCGTGCGCTTGGGGATGTGCCAGGGACCATTTACGAGCCGCTGGGTCCCAGCGGGTCGCTGGGGTCCGTCGCGTGCTGAGGAGGTGCCAGGGACCATTTGGCAAGCCGCTGGGACCCTGCACTTAAGTCGTTGGGGCCCGTCGCTCTCTGGGGATGTGCCA
Organism: Huso huso; assembly: GCA_036884735.1. Lineage (NCBI taxonomy): Eukaryota > Metazoa > Chordata > Actinopteri > Acipenseriformes > Acipenseridae > Huso > Huso huso. The sequence goes on from JAHFZB010000111.1 coordinate 97,865, forward strand.
GGGACATTTTGGCGAGCCGCTGGGACCTCCGCAGCGGGGTCGCTGGGGACTGGTCGAGTGCTGGGGAATTACCCGGACCGTTTGGTGAGCCGCTGGGACCCCCGTGGTAGCTGGGCCCGTGTGCACGTGCTGGGGAGATGCTGGTGACCGTTTGGCGTGCCGCTGGGACCCCAAAGTGGGGTCACCAGGGTCTGTGCGTGCGTGCTGGGGAGTTGCCAGGGACCGTTTGGCATGCCGCTGGAACCCCGTGCGAGTGGGGTCAATGGGCCCGATGCACGTGCTGGGGAGATGCCAGGTGACCGTTTGGCGTGCCGCTGGGACCCGTTCGGTCGCTGGACCCTGTTCGGCGCTGGGGAGGGGCCAGGGAACATTTGGTAAGCCGCTGGGATCTCGTCCGAGTCCCTGGGGCCCGTGGCGGCGTGCTGGGGATGCCCTGGGGCAATTTTCGAGCAGCTGGGGCCCATGCGCACGCTGGGGATGTGCCAGGGTCCATTTGGCGAGCCTCTGGGACGCTGCGCGAAGTCTCTGGGGCCCGTGCGCGTGAAGAGGAGGTGCCAGGGACCATTTGGCTAGCCGCTTGGACCACGCCTCGCTGGGGTTCCCGTTCGTGGCGCTAGACTGGGAGGTGTCAGGGACCATCTGGCGAGCCGCTGGGACCCCGCGTGGGGTCGTTGGGCCCCATGAGCACGCTGGGGAGGTGCCAGGGACCTTTTTGGCGAGCCGCTGGGACTCCACGCGGGGTCGCTGGGGCCTGTGCGCCCGCTGGTGAGGTGCCAGGGACCATTTGATGAGGGACTCACACAGCTGGGACACCACGCGATGTTGCTGGGGCACCTGCGATGCTGGTGATTTGTCAGGGACAGTTTGGCAAGCCAGCTTGCACCACGCAAAAGTCGCTGGGGTTCGTCGCTGGACACGCGCTGATGGGGATGTGCCAGGGTCCATTTGGTGTGATGCTGGGACCCCGCACGGGGTCGCTGGGCCCCTGCGACTTTGGGAGGTGCCAGAGACCTTTTGGCGAGCCGCTGGGACTCCACTCCTGGTCGCTGGGGTCCGTGCTCGTGCTAGGGATGTGCCAGGGACCATTTGCGAGCTGCTGGCACCCAGTCGCTGTCGCTGTGGCCCGTCCGTTTGATGCTGGGGATGTGCCAGGTACCATTTGCGAGCCGCTGGGACCCGCGATGTGGTTGCTGGGCCCTGTGGCGGCGTGCTGGGTAGGAGCCAGGGACTATTTGACGAGCCACTGGGAACCCGGGATGCGGGGTCGCTGGGGTCCGTCGTGCTGGGAGGTGCCAGAGACCATTCTGGCGAGGCAGCTGGGACCCAGCGCGCGGGTCGCTGGGCCACATCAGTGAGCTGGGGATGTGCCATGGATCATTTGGCAAGCCGCTGGGACCCTGTGCGAGGTCACTGGTGCCTTTGCGATCAGTTGGGAGGTGCCAGGGACCGTTTGACGAGCCGCTGGAACCCCACACGAAGTCGCTGGTGTCTGTGCGCGTGCTGGGGAGGTGCCAGGGACCATTTGGCGAGCCTCTGGGACCCCACGTTAAAGTCGCTGTGGCCCGTCTTGTTACTGGTTATGTGCCATGGACCATTTGCGAGCAGCTGGGTCCCCGCTGAAGTCGCTGATCCCGTCTTGGCAGCTGGGGAGGTGCCAGGGACCATTTGGCAAGCCGCTGGGACCCTGCACGAAGTCGTTGGGGCCCGTGCGCTCGCTGGGGATGTGCCAGGGACCAGTTGCGAGCCGCTGGGACCCGCTGGTGTCGAGGGTCCCGGCGGGGGGAGGTGCCAGGGACCATTTGGCGAGCCTCTGGGACACCGTGCGGGGTCGCTGGGCCCTGTGAGCTTCCTGGGGAGGTGTTAGTGACCGTTTGGGGATCCGCTGGGACCCAGCGTGGTCGCTGGGGCCCGTGTGCGTGCTGGGTGGTGCCAGGGACCATCTGGCGAGCCGCTGGGACCCCCGCCGGGGTCGCTGGGCCCCGTGCGCGTGCTGGGGAGGGGCCAGGGACCATTTGGTAAGCCGCTGGGATCTCGATCAAGTCCCTGGGGCCCATCGCGCACGCTTGGGATGTGCCAGGGTCCATTTGGCGAGCCGCTGAACGCTTCTTGCTGGGTTGCTGGGGCCCGTGGGATCGTTGGGGATGTGACAGGGACCGCTTGGCGAACCGCTGGAACCCAGCCTTGGACCCTCTGGGGCCCAGCGCCGCGTGCTGAGGAGGTGCCAGGGACCATTTGGCTAGCCGCCGGGACCCAGCTGGTCAAGCTTGGCAGCGTCTTGGCTGGGGAGGTGCTAGGGAACATTTTAAGAGGCGGCTGGGACACAGCGAGGGTCAGGGTCGCAGGGTCCCGGCTTGTGGCTTGGGAGGTGCCAGCGAGCATTTGGCGAAGTTGTTTGGACCCCGCCGCAAGAAAAGCGCTGGGGTTTGTCGTGAGCTGGGGATGTGCCAGGGACAATTTGGAGCTGCTGGGTTCCCCGCGCGGGTTGCTGGGCCCTGTGCGTGGGCTGGGTAGGTGCCAGGGATCATTTGGCGACCTGCTGGGAACCCGTGGGTCCAGGTGGGCCCCGGCCAGCTGGGGAGGTGCAAGGACCATTTGGTGAGCCGCTGGGACCTCGCATGCGTTCGTCGGCCCAGTGCGCCAGCCAGCTTGGGAGGTGCCAGGGACATTTTGGCGAAGCTGCTGGGACCTCACGCGGGGTCGCTGGGGACTGGTCGAGTGCTGGGGAATTACCGGGACCGTTTGGTGAGCCGCTAGGACCCCGCTACAGCTGGGCCCGGGCACGTGCTGGGGAGATGCCGGTGACCGTTTGGCGTGCCGCTGGGACCCCGCGTGGGGTCGCTGGGCCACATGCGCGAGCTGGGGATGCGCCATGGATCATTTGGCAAGCCGCTGGGACCCTGTCGCGGGGTCACTGGTGCCTTTTGCGATCAGTTGGGAGGTGCCAGGGACCGCTTTGACGAGCCGCTGGAACCCTGCACGAAGTCGTTGGGGCCCGTGCGCTCGCTGGGGATGTGCCAGGGACATTTTGGCGAGCCGCTGGGACCTCACGCGGGGTCGCTGGGGACTGGTCGAGTGCTGGGGAATTACCCGGGACCGTTTGGTGAGCCGCTAGGACCCCGCGCGTGGTAGCTGGGCCCCGTGCACGTGCTGGGGAGATGCCGGTGACCGTTTGGCGTGCCGCTGGGACCCCGCGTGGGGTCACCAGAGTCTGTGCGCGTGCTGGGGAGTTGCCAGGGACCGTTTGGCATGCCGCTGGGACCCCGCGTGGGGTCACTGGGCCCCGTGCACGTGCTGGGGAGATGCCAGTGACCGTTTGGCGTGCCGCTGGGACCCCGCTCGGGGTCGCTGGGCCCCGTTCGCGCGCTGGGGAGGGGCCAGGGAACATTTGGTAAGCCGCTGGGATCTCGATCGAAGTCCATGGGGCCCGTGCGCGCGCTGGGGATGTGCCAGGGGCAATTTTCGAGCAGCTGGGGCCCATGCGCACGCTGAGGAGGTGCCAGGGACCATTTGGCTGGCTGCTCGGACCACGCGCGAAGTCGCTGGGGTTCGTGCACGCACTGGGGAGGTGTCAGGGACGTTGGGCCCCATGAGCACGCTGGGAGGTGCCAGGGACCTTTTTTGGAGCCGCCGCTGGGACTCCACGCGGGTCGTTAGGCCCGTATGCCCGCTGGTGAGGTGCCAGGGACCATTTGACGAGTCGCTGGGACACCACGCCGATGTTGCTGGGGCACCTCGCGATGCTGGTGATTTGTCAAGGACAGTTTGGCAAGCCAGCTTGCACCACGCGCAAAAGTCGCTGGGGTTCGTGGTGCCGATGGGGAGGTGCCAGGGACCATTTGGCGTGATGCTGGGACTCCACCCTGGTCGCTGGGGTCCGTGCTCGTGCTAGGGATGTGCCAGGGACCATTTTATGAAGCTGCTGGCACCCCGCTCCAAGCCAGGGTCCGTGCCTGCTGGTGAGGTGCCAGAGTCCATTCGGCGAGCCGCTGGGACCCCGCGCAGGGTCGCCCGGTCTTGTGGGGAGGTGCGCTGGTTATGTGCCATGGATCATTTGGCACGCCACTGGGACCCTGTCATTTGAGGTCACTGGTGCCTTTACTGCGATCAGTTGGGAGGTGCCAGGGACCTTTTGACGAGACGCTGGAACCCCCCACACGTCGCTGCTGTCCGTCTCGCGTGCTGGGGAGGTGCCAGGGGACCATCTGGCGAGCCGCTGGGACCCCCGTGGGGTCGCTGCAGGGTCGTCTTGCGCGCTGGTTATGTGCCAGGGACCATTTAATGCCGCTGGGTCCCCGCTGCTGGTCGCTGATCCCGATCCCGGCGCTGGGGGAGGTGCCAGGGACCATTTGGCAAGCCGCTGGGACCCTGCGAAAGTTGGGGCCGTCGCGCTGGGGATGTGCCAGGGACCAGTGCGAGCCGCTGGGACCCGCTCGGGGTCGCAGGGTCCCGTGCGCGGGGGTTAGGGGCCAGGGACCATTTGGCTAGCCTCTGAGACACCGTGCGGGGTCGCTGGGCCCTGTGAGTGTGCTGGGGAGGTGCCAGGGACCGTTTGGGGATCCGGCTGGGACCCCCGCTCGGGTCGCTTGGCCCGTTTAGGCGCTGGGGAGGGGCCAGGGACCATTTGGTAAGCCGCTGGCATCTTGATCGAAGTCCCTGGGGCCCATGCGCACGCTGGGGATGTGCCAGGGTCCATTTGGCGAGCCGCTGGAACGCTGCGCGCGGTTGCTGGGGCCCGTGCGATCGCTGGGGATGTGACAGGGTCCGTTTGGCGAACCGCTGGAACCCCACGCGAAGTCTCTGGGGCCTGTCTTGGCGTGCTGAGGAGGTGCCAGGGACCATTTGGCTAGCCGCTCGGACCCCGCGCGGGGTCACTGAGCTGCGTGCGCGGGCTGGGGAGGTGCCAGGGAACATTTGGCGAGCGGCTGGGACACAGCGCAGGGTCGCAGGGTCGCAGGGCCCCGTGCGCGCGCTGGGGAGGTGCCAGTGAGCATTTGGCGAGCTGCTTGGACCCCGCGCAAAGTCGCTGGGGTTCGTGCGCGAGCTGGGGATGTGCCAGGGACAATTTGCGAGCTGCTGGGTCCCCACGCGTGGTTGCTAGGCCCTGTGCGTGCGCTGGGTAGGTGACAGGGATCATTTGGCGAGCTGCTGGGAACCCGCGTGGGGTCGGTGGGCCCCGAGCGCGCGCTGGGGAGGTGCAAGGGACCATTTGGTGAGCCGCAGGGACCTCGCGTGCGTTCGTCGGGCCCAGTGCGCGCGCTTGGGAGGTGCCAGGGACATTTTGGCGAGCCACTGGGACCACACGCGGGGTCGCTGGGGACTGGTCGAGTGCTGGGGAATTACCTGGGACCGTTTGGTGAGCCGCTAGGACCCCGCGCGTGGTAGCTGGGCTCCGTGCACGTGCTGGGGAGATGCCGGTGACCGTTTGTCGTGCCGCTGGGACCCCGCGTGGGGTAACCGGAGTCTGTGCGCGTGCTGGGGAAGTGCCAGGGACCGTTTGGCATGCCGCTGGGACCCCGCGTGGGGTCACTGGGCCCCATTCGCGCGCTGGGGAGGGGCCAGGGACCATTTGGTAAGCCGCTGGCATCTTGATCGAAGTCCATGGGGCCCATGCGCACGCTGGGGATGTGCCATGGACCATTTGGCGAGCCGCTGGAACGCTGCGCGCGGTTGCTGGGGCCCGTGCGATCGCTGGGGATGTGACAGGGACCGTTTGTCGTGCCGCTGGGACCCCGCGTGGGGTAACCGGAGTCTGTGCGCGTGCTGGGGAGGTGCCAGGGACCGTTTGGCATGCCGCTGGGACCCCGCGTGGGGTCACTGGGCCCCGTGCGCGTGCTGGGGAGATGCCAGTGACCGTTTGGCGTGCCGCTGGGACCCCGCTCGGGGTCGCTGGGCCCCGTTCGCGCGCTAGGGAGGTGCCAGGGACCATTTGGTAAGCCGCTGGGATCTCAATCGAAGTCCCTGGGGCCCGTGCGCGCGCTAGGGATGTACCAGGGATAATTTTCGAGCATCTGGGGCCCATGCGCATGCTGGGGATGTGCCAGGGTCCATTTGGCGAGCCTCTGGGACACTGCGCACGGTTGCTGGGGCCCGTGCGATCGCTGGGATGTGACAGGGACCGTTTTGGCGAAACGCTGGAACCCCACGCCAAGTCTCTGGGGCCCGTGCGCGTGCTGAGGATGTGCCAGGGACCATTTGGCTATCCGCTCGGATCACGCGCGAAGTCGCTGTGGTTCGTGCGCGCACTGGGGAGGTGCCAGTGACCATTTGGTGTGACGGTGGAACCCCACGCGGGATAATTTTCGAGCATCTGGGGCCCATGCGCATGCTGGGGATGTGCCAGCGACCTTTTTGGCGAGCCGCTGGGTCTCCACGTGGGGTCGCTGGGGCCCGTGCGCGCGCTGGTGAAGTGCCAGGGACCATTTGACGAGCCGCTGGGACACCACGCAATGTTGCTGGGGCACCTGCGCATGCTGGTGATTTGTCAGGGACAGTTTGGCAAGCCAGCTTGCACCACGCGCAAAGTCGCTGGGGTTCGTGCGCACGATGGGGATGTGCCAGGGACCATTTGGTGTGATGCTGGGCCCTGTGCACACTTTGGGGAGGTGCCAGAGACCTTTTGGCGAGCCGCTGGGTCTCCACTCCTGGTTGCTGGGGTCCGTGCTCGTGCTAGGGATGTGCCAGGGACCATTTATAGCTGCTGGCACCCCGCGCGAAGTCGCTGTGGACCGTGCGCATGCTGGGGATGTGCCAGGGACCATTTGCGAGCCGCTGGGACCCCGCGTGTGGTTGCTGGGCCCTGTGCGCGTGCTGGGTAGGAGCCAGGGACTATTTGACGAGCCAC
>JAHFZB010000111.1:105205-165092 GCA_036884735.1 Huso huso
CGCTGCGTCGCTGGGCCCTGTGCACGCGCTGGGGAGCTGTCAGGGACCTTTTGGCGAGCCGCTGGAACCCCGCACGTGGTCGCTGGGGCCAATGCACATGCTGGGAGGTGCCAGGGACCTTTTGTCGACCCGCTGGGACACCACGCGGCGTCGCTGGACCCTGTGCACGCGCTGGGGAGGTGCCAGGGACTGTTGGTGACGCTGGTACCCGCACGTGGTCGCTGGGCCAGTGCGCGTGCTGGGAGGTGCTGGGGACAGTTTTGGCAAGGGGACCACGCGCATATGGTCGCTGGGGATCGTGCATGCTGGGGAGGTGCCACGGACCATTTGGCGGGCGCTGGGACTCCACGCGGCGTCGCTGGGCCCTGTGCACGCGCTGGGGAGGTGCCAGGGACCATCTGGCGAGCCGCTCTGACCCGTGTGGGTCTCTGGGGCCTGGGTGAGTGCTGGGTGGAGCCAGGCATCATTTTCGCTTTCGCTGGGACCCCGCCCGCTGTTGCTGGGCCCGTGCGCGCCCTGGGGAGGTGCCAGAGAACATTTGGAGAGCCGCTCGGACGCTCAACGTGAAGTCACTGGAGCCCAAGCGGTCGCTGGGGATGTGCCAGGGACCATTTGGCGAGCCGCTGAGACACAACACGATGTCGCTGGGGTTCGTGCTCGCGCTGGGGAGGTGCCAGGGACCTTTTTTCGAGCCGCTGGGGCACCACTCTGGTTCGTTGGGGCAAATGTGCGCCGGTGAGGTGCCAGGGACTATTTGGCAAGCCGCTGGAACACCACGCTATGTCGCGGGGCCCCTGCGCGTTCTGGTGAGGTGCCATGGACAGTTTGGCGAGCCGCTTGGACCAAGCGCGAAGTCGTTGGGGATCGCGCTTGGGAGGTACCAGGGACCATTGGTGTGAAGCCTGGACCTGCGCGGGGGCTAGGGCCACCCGACGCTTAGGGAGGTGCCAGGGACCTTGGCGAGTCACTGGGACCCCGCACGGGGTCGCTGGGGCCCCATAAAGCGTGCTGGTGAGGTGCCAGGGATCATTCGGCGAGCTGCTGGGACCCGGGCGGGGTCGCTGGGCCCAGGCCCCGCGCAGGAGTGCCAGGGACCATTTGGTAACCTGCTGGGTCACCACGCGATGTCGCAAGGGCCCCGCGCGTTCTGGTGAGCCAGGGACAGTTTGGCAAGCCCGCAGACCACGCGCGAGGTCGTTGGGGATCGTGGTGCGCTGGGGAGGTGCCAGGGACCGTTAGGCAGGTCGCTGGGACTCCACGCGCCGTCGCTGGGCCCTGTGCACGCGCTGGGGGGGCCACGGACCATTTGGCAAGCAGCTGGGACCCCGATCGAAGTCGATGGGGCCCAAGGCGTGAGGTTGTGCCGGGAGCATTTGCGAACCGCTGGGACCCCGCGGCCAAGTCGCTGGGGGCCCATCGCGCTGTTGGGGATGTGCCAGGAAGCATTTGGCGAGCCTGCGCTGCGAGGTCGCTAGGGGCCCGTGCGATCGCTGGGGATGTGCTTGGGACCATTTGGCGAGCAGCTTGGACCACGCAGGGTCTCTGTGGCCCGTGTGCGTGCTGGGAGGTGCCAGGGACCATTTGGCGAGTCGCTGGGACACCACGTGATGTCGCTGGTGCCCCTGCGCGTGCTGGTGAGGTGCCAGGGACAGTTTTTCAAGCCGCTTGGACAACGCGCGAAGTTGCTGGGATCGTCGCTGCTGGGAGGTGCCAGGGACCATTTGGTGTGATGCTGGGACCCCGCGGGGTCGCTGGGCCCTGTGCACACGCTGGGGAGGTGCCAGGGACCTTTTATCAAGCCGCTGGGTCTCCACGCAGGTTCGCTGTAAGGCGATGTGCGCTGGGGGTGCCAGGGACCATTTGGCGAGGTCGCTGGGACACCACGTGATGTCGCTGGGGTCCGTGCACACGCTGGGAAGGTGCCAGGGACCTTTTTAATCAAGCCGCTAGGTCTCCACGCAGGTTCGCTGGGGCACGTGTGCGCTGGTGAGGTGCCAGGGACCATTTGGCGAGCCGCTGGGATTCCACGCGATGTCGCTGGGGTTCGTGCGCGCGCTGGGGAGGTGCCAGGCAGCATTTGGCGAGCAGCTCGGACCACGCACAGGGTCTCTGTGGCCCGTGTGCGTGCTGGGGAGGTGCCAGGGACAGTTTTTCAAGCCGCTTGGACAACGCGCGAAGTTGCTGGGGATCGTGCGCTCGCTGGGGAGGTGCCAGGGACCTGGTGTGACGCTGGGACCCCGCGCATGATCGGTGGGCCCCGTGCGCACGCTGGTGAGGTGCCAGGAATCATTCGGCGAGCCGCTGGAACCCCGCGTGGAGTCACAGGGGCCCGTGCGCGTGCTAGGAATGTGCATTGACCATTTCGCAAGCCGATGGGACACTGCGCGAGGTCACTGGGGCCCGTGCGATCGCTTGGGAGATGCCAGGGACCTTTTTTCCTAGCCACTGGGGCACCACTCTGGTTCGTTGGGGCACATGCGTGCGCTGGTGAGGTGCCAGGGAACTTTTGGCGAGCCGCTGTGACACCACGCGATGTCGCAGGGCCCCCTGCGCGTTCTGGTGAGGTGCCAGGGACAGTTTGGCAAGCCGCATGGACCACGCGGTAAGTCACTGGGGATTGTAAGCACGCTGGGGAGGTACCAGGGACCATTTGGTGTGACGCTGGTACCCCGCACGTGGTCGCTGGGGCCAGTGCGCGTGCTGGGGAGGTGCTAAGGACAGTTTGGCAAGCCGCTTGGACCACGCGCGAAGTCGCTGGGGATCGTGCATGCGCTGGGGAGGTGCCACGGACCATTTGGTGTGACGCTGGGAACTCGCGAGTCGTGGGCCCCGTACGCACACTGGGGAGGTGCCAGGGACCTTTTGGCGGGCCGCTGGGACTCCACGCGGCGTCGCTGGGCCCTGTGCACGCGCTGGGGAGGTGCCAGGGACCATCTGGCGAGCCGCTCTGACCCCGTGTGGGTCTCTGGGGCCTGGGTGAGTGCTGGGTGGAGCCAGGCATCATTTCGCACCCGCTGGGACCCCGCCCGCTGTTGCTGGGCCCCGTGCGCGCCCTGGGGAGGTGCCAGAGAACATTTGGAGAGCCGCTCGGACGCTCAGTGAAGTCACTGGAGCCCAAGCGGTCGCTGGGGATGTGCCAGGGACCATTTGGCGAGCCGCTGAGACACAACACGATGTCGCTGGGGTTCGTGCTCGCGCTGGGGAGGTGCCAGGGACCTTTTTTTCGAGCCGCTGGGGCACCACTCTGGTTCGTTGGGGCAAATGCGTGCGCCGGTGAGGTGCCAGGGACCATTTGGCAAGCCGCTGGAACACCACGCTATGTCGCGGGGCCCCTGCGCGTTCTGGTGAGGTGCCATGGACAGTTTGGCGAGCCGCTCGGACCCCGCGCAGGGTCTGTGGGCCCCGTGCGTGCTCTGGGGAGTTGCCAGGGACCGTCTGGCGACCCGCTATATCCCCAGTGAAGTCGGTGGGGTCCGTGTGCGATGGGGGAGTTGCCAGGGACCATCTGGCGAGCCGCTCTGACCCAGTGTGGGGTCTCTGGGGCCTGGGTGAGTGCTGGGGTGGAGCCAGGCATCATTTCGCACCCGCTGGGACCCCGCCCGCTGTTGCTGGGCCCCGTGCGCGCCCTGGGGAGGTGCCAGAGAACATTTGGAGAGCCGCTCGGACGCTCAGTGAAGTCCCTGGAGCCCAAGCGCTCGCTGGGGATATGCCAAGGACCATTTGGCGAGCCGCTGAGACACAACACGATGTCGCTGGAGTTCGTGCTCGCGCTGGGGAGGTGCCAGGGACCATTTGGTGTGAAGCTGGGGCCCGTGCGCGTGGTGGTGAGGTGCCAGGGACCTTTTGGCGAGCCGCTGGGACCCCGCACGGGGTCGCTGGGTACCGTGCGTACGCGGGGGAGGTGCCAGGGACCTTTTTTTCGAGCTGCTGGGGCACCACTCTGGTTCCTTGGGGCACATGCGTGCGCTGGTGAGGTGCCAGGGGCCATTTGGCCAGCCGCTAGGACACCACGTTATGTCGCGGGGCCCCTGCGCGTTCTGGTGAGGTGCCATGGACAGTTTGGCAAGCCGCTTGGACCACGCGCGAAGTCGCTGGGGATCGTGCGCGCGCTGGGGAGGTACCAGGGACCATTTGGTGTGAAACCTGGACCCCGCGAGGGGTCGCTGGGCCACATACGCACGCTTGGGAGGTGCCAGGGACCTTTTGGCGAGCCGCTGGGACCCCGCACGGGGTCGCTGGGGCCCGTGCGCGTGCTGGTGAGGTGCCAGGGATCATTCGGCGAGCTGCTGGGACCCCGGGCGGGGTCGCTGGGCCCCGGGCCCGCGCAGGGGAGGTGCCAGGGACCATTTGGTAACCTGCTGGGTCACCACGCGATGTCGCAAGGGCCCCTGCGCGTTCTGGTGAGGAGCCAGGGACAGTTTGGCAAGCCGCTTAGACCACGCGCGAGGTCGCTGGGGATCGTGGTGCGCTGGGGAGGTGCCAGGGACCGTTAGGCAGGTCGCTGGGACTCCACGCGCCGTCGCTGGGCCCTGTGCACGCGTTGGGGAGGGGCCACGGACCATTTGGCAAGCAGCTGGGACCCCGATCGAAGTCGATGGGGCCCGTGCGCGTGGTGAGGTTGTGCCCGGGGCATTTGGCGAACCGCTGGGACCCCAGGGTCGCTGGGGCCATGCGCGTGTTGGGGATGTGCCAGGAAGCATTTGGCGAGCCTGACCCAGTGGAGGTCGCTAGGGCCCGTGCGATCGCTGGGGATGTGCCAGGGACCGTTTTGCGAGCCGCTGAAACCCCACGCAAAGCGCTGGGGCACGTGCGCATGCTGGGGATGTGCTTGGGACCATTTGGCGAGCAGCTTGGACCACGCACAGGGTCTCATGGCCCTGTGCGTGCTGGGGGAGGTGCCAGGGACCATTTGGCGGTCGCTGGGACACCACGTGATGTCGCTGGTGCCCCTGCGCGTGCTGGTGAGGTGCCAGGGACAGTTTTTCAAGCCGCTTGGACAACGCGCGAAGTTGCTGGGGATCGTGCGCTCGCTGGGGAGGTGCCAGGGACCATTTGGTGTGATGCTGGGACCCCGCGCGAAGTCGCAGGGGCCCGTGCGCGTGCTGGGGATGTGCATGGACCATTTGGCAAGCCGATGGGACACTGCGCGAGGACACTGGGGCCCGTGGTGATCGCTTGGGAGGTGCCAGGACCATGTGGAGCCGCTGGGACCCTGCATGAGGTCGCTGGAGACCCTGCGTTCGCTGGGGATGCCAGGGACCATTTGGCGAGCTGGGACACCTTGATGTCGCTGGGGCCCGTGCACACGCTGGGAGGTGCCAGGGACCTTTTATCAAACCGCTGGGTCTCCACGCAGGTTCGCTGTGGCACGTGTGCGCTGGTGAGGTGCCAGGGACCATTTGGCGAGCCGCTGGGATCCATGCGATGTCGCTGGGGTCCGCGGCACACGCTGGGAGGTGCCAGGGACCTTTTTATCAAGCCGCTGGGTCTCCACGCAGGTTCGCTGTGGCACGTGTGCGCTGGTGAGGTGCCAGGGACCATTTGGCGAGCCGCTGGGATTCCACGCGATGTCGCTGGGGGTTCGTGCGCGCGCTGGGGAGGTGCCACGCAGCATTTGGCGAGCAGCTCGGACCACGCACAGGGTCTCTGTGCCCCGTGTGCGTGCTGGGGAGGTGCCAGGGACCATTTGGCGAGTCGCTGGGACACCACGTGATGTCGCTGGTGTCCCTGCGCGTGCTGGTGAGGTGCCAGGGACAGTTTTCAAGCCGCTTGGACAGCGCGAAGTTGCTGGGATCGCGCTCACTGGGAGGTGCCAGGGACCTGGGTGACGCTGGGACCCCGCGATGATCGGTGGGCCCCGAGCGCACGCTGGTGAGGTGCCAGGGATCATTCGGCGAGCCGCTGGAACCCCGCGTGGAGTCACAGGGGCCCGTGCGCGTGCTAGGAATGTGCATTGACCATTTCGCAAGCCGATGGGACACCGCGCGAGGTCACTGGGGCCCGTGGCGATCTTGGGAGATGCCAGGGACCTTTTTCCTAGCCACTGGGGCACCACCTGGTTCGTTGGGGCTGTGCGGCGCTGGTGAGGTGCCAGGGAACTTTGGCGAGCCGCTGTGACACCACGCGATGTCGCAGGGCCCCCGCGTTCTGGTGAGGTGCCAGGGACAGTTTTTCGTCGCATGGACCACGGTGAGTCACTGGGGATTGTAAGCACGCTGGGGAGGTACCAGGGACCATTTGGTGTGACGCTGGTACCCCCGCGTGGTCGCTGGGGCCAGTCGTGCGTGCTGGGGAGGTGCTAAGGACAGTTTGGCAAGTCCGCTTGGACCACGCGCGAAGTCGCTGGGGATCGTGCATGCGCTGGGGAGGTGCCACGGACCATTTGGTGTGACGCTGGGAACTCGCGAGGAGTCGTGGGCCCCAGACGCACACTGGGAGGTGCCAGGGACCTTTGGGGCCCGGGGAGCAGCGGCGAACCGCTGGGACACCACGTGATGTCGCTGGGGTCCGTGCACACGCTGGGAAGGTGCCAGGGACCTTTTAATCAAGCCGCTAGGTCTCCCGCATGGTTCGCTGGGGCACGTGTGCGCTGGTGAGGTGCCAGGGACCATTTGGCGAGCTGGCTGGGATTCCAGGATGTCGCTGGGGTTCGTCTTGCGCGCTGGGGAGGTGCCAGGCAGCATTTGGCGAGTCAGCTCGGACCACGCACTGGGGTCTCTGTGGCCCGTGTGCGTGCTGGAGGTGCCAGGGACAGTTTTCAAGCCGCTTGGACGCGCGAGGTTGCTGGGGATCGATGCGCTCGCTGGGGAGGTGCCAGGGACCTGGTGTGACGCTGGGACCCACGCGCATGATCGGTGGGCCCGTGCGCACGCTGGTGAGGTGCCAGGAATCATTCGGCGAGCCGCTGGAACCCACGTGGAGTCAAGGGGCCCGCCGCGTGCTAAGATGTGCATTGACCATTTCGCAAGCCGATGGGACACTGCGCGAGGTCACTGGGGCCCAGGCGATCGCTTGGGAGATGCCAGGGACCTTTTTTCCTAGCCACTGGGGCACCCTCTGGTTCGTTGGGGCATGCGTGCGCTGGTGAGGTGCCAGGGAACTTTTGGCGAGCTGGCTGTGACACCACGCGATGTCGCAGGGCCCCCTGCGCGTTCTGGTGAGGTGCCAGGGACAGTTTGGCAAGCCGCATGGACCACGCGGTAAGTCACTGGGGATTGTAAGCACGCTGGGGAGGTACCAGGGACCATTTGGTGTGACGCTGGTACCCCGCACGTGGTCGCTGGGGCCAGTGCGCGTGCTGGGGAGGTGCTAAGGACAGTTTGGCAAGCCGCTTGGACCACGCGCGGGTCGCTGGGGATCGATGCATGCGCTGGGAGGTGCCACGGACCATTTGGTGACGCTGGGAACTCTGAGGAGTCGTGGGCCCAGACGCACACTGGGAGGTGCCAGGGACCTTTGGCGGGTCGCTGGGACTCCTGCGCGGCGTCGCTGGGCCCTGTGCACGCTGGGAGGTGCCAGGGACCATCTATGAGCCGCTCTGACCCCGTGTGTGGGTCTCTGGGGCCTGGGTGAGTGCTGGGTGGAGCCAGGCATCATTTCGCACCCGCTGGGACCCCGCCCGCTGTTGCTGGGCCCGTGGCGCGCCCTGGGAGGTGCTAGAGAACATTTGGAGAGCCGCCGGACGCTCAGTGAAGTCACTGAGCCCAAGCGGTCGCTGGGATGTGCCAGGGACCATTTGGCGAGCCGCTGAGACACAACACGATGTCGCTGGGGTTCGTGCTCGGCTGGGGAGGTGCCAGGGACTTTTTTCGAGCCGCTGGGGCACCACTCTGGTTCGTTGGGGCAAATGCGTGCGCGGTGAGGTGCCAGGGACCATTTGGCAAGCCGCTGGAACACCACGCTATGTCAGGGGGCCCCTGCGCGTTCTGGTGAGGTGCCATGGACAGTTTGGCGAGCAGCCGGACCCCGCGCGGGGTCTGTGGGCCCCGTGCGTGCTCTGGGAAGTTGCCAGGGACCGTCCTGGCGACCGCTATATCCCCTTAAGTCGGTGGGGTCCGTGTGCGTGCTGGGAGTTGCCAGGGACCATCTGGCGAGCGCTCTGACCCAGTGTGGGGTCTCTGGGGCCTGGGTGAGTGCTGGGGGTGGAGCCAGGCATCATTTCGCGACCCGCTGGGACCCCCGCCTGTTGCTGGGCCCCGTGCGCGCCCTGGGAGGTGCCAGAGAACATTTGAGCCGCTTTCGGACGCTCAGTGAAGTCCCTGAGCCCAAGCGCCGCTGGGGATATGCCAAGGACCATTTGGCGAGCCGCTGAGACACAACACGATGTCGCTGGAGTTCGTGCTCGCGCTGGGGAGGTGCCAGGGACCATTTGGTGTGAAGCTGGGGCCCGTGCGCGTGGTGGTGAGGTGCCAGGGACCTTTGGCGAGCGCTGGGACCCCGCGGGGGTCGCTGGGTACCCACGCTGTGGGAGGTGCCAGGGACCTTTTTTCGAGCTGCTGGGGCACCACTCTGGTTCCTTGGGGCACATCGTGCGCTGGTGAGGTGCCAGGCCATTTGGCAAGCCGCTAGGACACCACGTTATGTTATGCGGGGCCCCGCGGCGTTCTGGTGAGGTGCCATGGACAGTTTGGCAAGCCGCTTGGACCCACGCGCCAAGTCGCTGGGGATCGATCTTGCGGCTGGGGAGGTACCAGGGACCATTTGGTGTGAAACCTGGACCCCGCGAGGGGTCGGTACACGCACGCTTGGGAGGTGCCAGGGACACGCTGGGACCCTGCCCGGGGTCGCTGAACCCCCGTCTTGCGGTCTGGTGAGGTGCCAGGGATCATTCGGCGACTGCTGGGACCCCGGGCGGGTCGCTGGGCCCAGACCCCCGGGGAGGTGCAGGGGACCATTTGGTAACCTGCTGGGTCACCACGCGATGTCGCAAGGCCCCTCTTGGCGTTCTGGTGAGGAGCCAGGGACAGTTTGGCAAACCGCTTAGACACCGCGCGGTCGCTGGGGATCGTGGTGCGCTGGGAGGTGCCGGGGACCGTTAGGCGGGTCGCTGGGACTCCACGCTTACCCGTCGCTGGGCCTGTGCGCGCGTTGGGGAGGGGCCACGGACCATTTGGCAAGCAGCTGGGACCCGGTCGAAATCGATGGGGCCCCGTCTTGGCGTGAGGTTGTGCCGGGAGCATTCTGCGAACCGCTGGGACCCAGCGAAGTCGCTGGGGCCATGCGCGTGTTGGGGATGTGCCAGGAAGCATTTGGCGAGCCTGCGAGGTCGCTAGGGCCCGCGTCGCTGGGGATGTGCCAGGGACCGTTTTGCGAGCCGCTGAAACCCCCGCAGCGCTGGGGGCGTCGCGATGCTGGGATGTGCTTGGGACCATTTGGCGAGCAGCTTGGACCACGCACAGGGTCTCTGTCAGTGTGCGTGCTGGGGAGGTGCCAGGGACCATTTGGCGAGTCGCTGGGACACCACGTGATGTCGCTGGTGCCCTCGCGGCGTGCTGGTGAGGTGCCAGGACAGTTTTTCGCCGCTTGGACAACGCGCCGGGTTGCTGGGGATCGTGCGCTCGCTGGGAGGTGCCAGGGACCATTTGGTGTGATGCTGGGACCCCGCGCGAAGTCGCAGGGGCCCGTGCGCGTGCTGGGGATGTGCATGGACCATTTGGCAAGCCGATGGGACACTCGCGAGGACACTGGGGCCCGTGTGATCGCTGGGAGGTGCCAGGGACCATGTGGAGAGCCGCTGGGACCCTGCATGAGGTCGCTGGAGACCCTGCGTTCGCTGGGGATGTGCCAGGGACCATTTGGCGGCCGCTGGGACACCCCTGCGATGTCGCTGGGCCCGTGCACGCGGGGAGGTGCCAGGGACCTTTTATCAAGCCGCTGGGTCTCCACGCGGGTTCGCTGTGCACGTGTGCGCTGGTGAGGTGCCAGGGACCATTTGGCGAGCCGCTGGGATTCCATGCGATGTCGCTGGGGTCCGTGCACGCTGGGAGGTGCCAGGGACCTTTTATCAAGCCGCTGGGTCTCCACGCAGGTTCGCTGTGCACGTGTGCGCTGGTGAGGTGCCAGGGACCATTTGGCGAGCCGCTGGGATTCCACGCGATGTCGCTGGGGTTCGTCTTGCGGCGGCGCTGGGGAGGTGCCACGCAGCATTTGGCGAGCAGCTCGGACCACGCACAGGGTCTCTGTGGCCCGTGTGCGTGCTGGGGAGGTGCCAGGGACCATTTGGCGAGTCGCTGGGACACCCGCGTGATCGCTGGTGTCCCTGCGGCGTGCTGGTGAGGTGCCAGGGACAGTTTTTCAAGCCGCTTGGACAACGCGCGAAGTTGCTGGGGATCGTGCGCTCACTGGGGAGGTGCCAGGGACCTGGTGTGACGCTGGGACCCCGCGATGATCGGTGGGCCCGTGCATGCGCTGGTGGTGCCAGGGATCATTCGGCGAGCCGCTGGAACCCAGCATGGAGTCACAGGGGCCCGTCTTGGCGTGCTAGGGAATGTGCATTGACCATTTCGCAAGCCGATGGGACACTGCGCGAGGTCACTGGGGCCCGTCGATCAACAGGAGATGCCAGGGACCTTTTTCCTAGCCACTGGGGCACCACTCTGGTTCGTTGGGGCACATCGTGCGCTGGTGAGGTGCCAGGGAACTTTGGCGAGCCGCTGTGACACCACGCGATGTCGCAGGGCCCCCGCGTTGTTCTGGTGAGGTGCCAGGGACAGTTTGGCAAGCCGCCGCATGGACCCCACGGTAAGTCACTGGGGATTGTAAGCACGCTGGGAGGTACCAGGGACCATTTGGTGTGACGCTGGGTACCCGCGGCGTGGTCGCTGGGGCCAGTGCGCGTGCTGGGGGAGGTGCTAGACAGTTTGGCAAGCCGCTTGGACCACGCGTGAAGTCGCTGGGGATCGTGCACGCTGGGGAGGTGCCACGGACCATTTGGTGTGGCGCTGGGAACTCATGAGGAGTCGTGGGCCCCGTACGCACACTGGGGAGGTGCCAGGGACCTTTTGGCGGGCCGCTGGGACTCCACGCGGCGTCGCTGGGCCCTGTGCACGCGCTGGGAGGTGCTAGGGACCATCTGGCGAGCCGCTCTGACCCGTGTGGGTCTCTGGGGCCTGGGTGAGTGCTGGGTGGAGCCAGGCATCATTTCACCCGCTGGGACCCCCGCTGTTGCTGGGCCCCATGCGCGCCCTGGGGAGGTGCCAGAGAACATTTGGAGAGCCGCTTGGGCGCTCAGTGAAGTCACTGGAGCCAAGCGGTCGCTGAGATGTGCCAGGGACCATTTGGCGAGCCGCTGAGACACAACACGATGTCGCTGGGGTTGCGTGCTCGCTGGGGAGGTGCCAGGGACCTTTTTCGAGCCGCTGGGGCACCACTCTGGTTCGTTGGGGCAATCGTGCGCGGTGAGGTGCCAGGGACCATTTGGCAAGCCGCTGGAACACCACGCTGTCGCAGGGGGCCCCTGCGCGTTCTGGTGAGGTGCCATGGACAGTTTGGCGAGCGCTTGGACCAGCGAAGTGGTTGGGGATCGGCGCGCTGGGAGGTACCAGGGACCATTTGGTGTGAAGCCTGGACCCCAGCGGGGTCGCTGGGCCGTCGCGCACGCTTGGGAGGTGCCAGGGACCTTTTGGCGAGCCGCTGGGACCCCGCGCGGGGTCGCTGGGCCCCGTTCGCGCGTTTGGGAGGTGCCACGGACCATTTGGCAAGCCGCTGGGACCCCGATCGAAGCCGATGGGGCCCGTGCGCGTGATGAGGTTGTGCCAGGGAGCATTTGCGAACCGCTGGGACCCTGCGCGATGTCGCTGGGGATCGTGCGTGCGCTGGGGAGGTGCCAGGGACCTTTTGGCAGGCCGCTGGGACTCCACGCGCCGTCGCGGGGCCCTGTGCACGCGTTGGGGAGGTGCCAGGGACAGTTTTTCAAGCCGCTTGGACAACGCGCGAAGTTGCTGGGGATCGTGCGCTCGCTGGGGAGGTGCCAGGGACCATTTGGCGAGTCGCTGGGAGACCACGTGATGTCGCTGGGCCCCGTGCACATGCTGGGGAGGTGCCAGGGACCTTTTTATCAAGCCGCTCGGGCTCCACGCGGGGTCGCTGGGGCACGTGCGCGCTGGTGAGGTGCCAGGGACCATTTGGCAAGCCGATGGGACCCTGCGTGAGGTCACTGGGGCCCGTGCAATCACTTGGGAGGGCCAGGGATCATTTGGCGAGCCGCTCGGACCCCGCGCAGGGTCTGTGGGCCCCGTGCGTGCTCTGGGGAGTTGCCAGGGACCGTCTGGCGATCCGCTAGATCCCCACACGAAGTCGGTGGGGTCCGTGTGCGTGCTGGGGAGTTGCCAGGGACCATCTGGCGAGCCGCTCCTGACCCAGTGTGGGGTCTCCTGGGGCCTGGGTGAGTGCTGGGTGGAGCCAGGCATCATTTCGCACCCGCTGGGACCCCGCCCGCTGTTGCTGGGCCCGCGGCGCCCTGGGAAGTGCCAGGAACATTTGGAGAGCTCGGACCCTCAGTGAAGTCCCTGGAGCCCAAGCGCCGCTGGGGATGTGCCAGGGACCATTTGGCGAGCCGCTGAGACGCAACACGATGTCGCTGGGGTTCGTGCTCGCGCTGGGGAGGTGCCAGGGACCATTTGGTGTGAAGCCTGGACCCGGCGGGGTCGCTAGGGGACCCCGTCTTGGCGTGGTGGTGGTGCCAGGGACCTTTTGGCGAGCCGCTGGGTCCCCATTTCGGGGTCGCTGGGCCCGTGCGTCTGTGAGGGAGGTGCCAGGGACCTTTTTCGAGCCGCTGGGGCACTCTGGTTCGTTGGGGCACATGCGTGCTGGTGAGATGCCAGGGCCATTTGGCAAGCCGCTGGGACACCACTCTGGTTCGATTGGGCCACATCGCACGCTTAGGAGGTGCCAGGGGACCTTTTGGCGAGCCGCTGGGACCCCTTGACGGGTCGCTGGGGCCCGTGCTGCGTGCTGGTGAGGTGCCAGGGATCATTCGGGCGAGCTGCTGGGACCCGGGCGGTGTCGCTGGGCCCGGGGCGGCGGGGGAGGTGCCAGGGACCATTTGGTAACCTGCTGGGACACCACGCGATGTCGCAGGGGCCCCTGCGCGTTCTGGTGAGGAGCCAGGGACAGTTTGGCAAGCCGCTTAGACCCACGCGAGGTCGCTGGGGATCGTGGTGCGCTGGGAGGTGCCAGGGACCGTTAGGCAGGTCGCTGGGACTCCGCAGCGCCGTCGCTGGGCCCTGTGTGCGCGTTGGGGAGGTGCCCGCGGACCATTTGGCAAGCAGCTGGGACCCCGGTCGAAGTCGATGGGGCCCGTGGCGTGGTGAGGTTGTGCCTGGGAGCATTTGGTAAGCCGCTGGGACCCTCTGGCGAGGTCGCTAGGCCCGATGTGATCGCTGGGGATGTGCCAGGGACCGTTTTGCGACGCTGGAACCCCCATAAGCGCTGGAACGCGTCGCATGCTTGGGATGTGCTTGGGACCATTTGGCGAGCAGCTTGGACCACGAACAGGGTCTCTGTGGCCCGTGTGCGTGCTGGGAGGTGCCAGGGACCATTTGGTGAGTCGCTGGGACACCACGTGATGTCGCTGGTGCCCCTGCGGCGTGCTGGTGAGGTGCCAGGGACAGTTTTTTCAAGCCTTGGACAATCTTGGCGAAGTTGCTGGGGATCGTGGGCTCGCTGGGGAGGTGCCAGGTACCATTTGGTGTGATGCTGGGACCTGGGTCGGTGGGCCCGTGCGCATGCTTTTTGAGGTGCCAGGGATCATTGGCGAGCGCTGGTACCCCGCGAAGTCGCGGGGGCCCGTCGCTGCTGGGGATGCATGGACCATTTGGCAAGCCGATGGGACACTGCGCCGAGGACACTGGGGCCCGATGTGATCGCTTGGGAGGTGCCATGTGGAGAGCCACTGGGACCCTGCGTGAGGTCGCTGGAGACCCTGCGTTCGCTGGGGATGTGCCAGGGACCATTTGGCGAGCCGCTGGGACACCACGCGATGTCGCTGGGCCCGTGCACCGCTGGGAGGTGCCAGGCACCTTTTTATCAAGCCGCTGGGTCTTCACGCAGGTTCGCTGTGGAACGTGTGCGCTGGTGAGGTGCCACGGACCATTTGGCGAGCCGCTGGGATTCCACGCGATGTCGCTGGGGTCCGTGCACACGCTGGGGAGGTGCCAGGGACCTTTCATCAAGCCGCTAGGTCTCCACGCAGGTTCGTTGGAACGCGTGTGCGCTGGTGAGGTGCCAGGGACCATTTGGCGAGCAGCTGGGATTCCAGCGATGTCGCTGGGGTTCGTCGCGGCGCTGGTGGGTGCCAGGCAGCATTTGGTGAGGCGCTGGAACCCGGCGCGGTGTCGCTGGGCCCCGTGCACATGCTGGGGAGGTGCCAAGGACCATTTGGCGAGTCGCTGGGACACCACGTGATGTCGCTGGTGCCCCTGCGCGTGCTGGTGAGGTGCCAGGGACAGTTTTTCAAGCCGCTTGGACAACGCGCGAAGTTGCTGGGGATCGTGCGCTCGCTGGGGAGGTGCCAGGGACCATTTGGTGTGCTGCTGGGACCCGCAGCGGTGTCGCTGGGCCCGATGCGCATGCTTTTTGAGGTGCCAGGGATCATTCGGCGAGCCGCTGGAACCCCGCGCGAAGTCGCAGGGGCCCGTGCGCGTGCTGGGGATGTGCATGGACCATTTGGCAAGCCGATGGGACACTGCGCGAGGACACTGGGGCCCGTGTGATCGCTTGGGAGGTGCCAGGGACCATGTGGAGAGCCGCTGGGACCCTGCGTGAGGTCGCTGGAGACCCTGCGTTCGCTGGGGATGTGCCAGGGACCATTTGGCGAGCCGCTGGGACACCACGCGATGTCGCTGGGCCCCTTGCACGTGCAGGGTAGGTGCCAGGGACCATTTGCCGAGCAGCTCGGATCCCGCGCGGGGTCTGTGGGCCCCGTGCGTGCTCTGGGAAGTTGCCAGGGACCGTTTGGCGACCCGCTAGATCCCCACACGAAGTCGGTGGGGCCTGGGTGCATGCTGCGGTGGAGCCAGGCATCATTTCACACCCGCTGGGACCCCGCCCGCTGTTGCTGGGCCCGTGGCGCGCCCTGGGGAGGTGCCAGGGAACATTTGAGAGCCGCTGGGACCCTCAGTGAAGTCCCTGGAGCCCAAGCGCTCGCTGGGGATGTGCCAGGGACCATTTGGCAAGCCGCTGAGACACAACACGATGTCGCTGGGGTTCGTGCTCGCGCTGGGAGGTGCCAGGGACCATTTGGTGTGAAGGCTGGACCTTGGCGGGGTAGCTGGGCCCCGTGCGTGCAGAGAGGTGCTAGGGACCTTTTTTTCGAGCCGCTGGGGCTTTCCCTCTGGTTCGTTGGAACTGTCGTGCGCTGGTGAGGTGCAGGGACCATTTGGCAAGCCGCTGGGACCTTATCCTTGGGGGCCCCTGCGCGTTCTGGTGAGGTGCCATGGACAGTTTTGGCCCGGCTTGGACCACGCGAAGTTGCTGGGGATCGGTGGCGCTGGGGAGGTGCCAGGGATCATCGGCGAGCCGCTGGAACCCAGCGATGTCGCTGGGCCCGATGCACATGCTGGGAGGTGCCAGGGGACCTTTTCATCAAGCGCTGGGTCTCCACGCAGGTTCGCTGGGGAACGCGTGTGCGCTGGTGAAGTGCCAGGGACCATTTGGCAAACCGCTGAGATACCACGCGATGTCGCTGGGGTTCAAGGCCGCTTGGGAGGTGCCAGGGACCATTTGGTAACCCGCTGGGACACCACGCGATGTCGCAGGGGCCCCCGCGGCGTTCTGGTGAGGTGCCAGGGACAGTTTGGCAAGCCGCTTGGATCAAGCGCTTGAAGTCGCTGGGGATCGCGTGCGCTGGGAGGTGCCAGGGACCTTTTGGCAGGCGCTGGGACTCCCGCCGTCGCGGGCCCTGTGCACGCAGCGTTGGGGAGGTGCCACGGACCATTTGGCAAGCCGCTGGGAACCTGCGGCGAGGTCGCTAGGGCCCGCGGCGATCGCTCGATGCCAGGGACCGTTTTGGCCGCTGGAACCCCACGCAAAGTCGCTGGGGCACGTGCGCATGCTGGGGATGTGCTTGGGACCATTTGGCGAGCAGCTCGGACCACGCACAGGGTCTCTGTGGCCCGTATGCGTGCTGGGGAGGTGCCAGGGACCATTTGGCGAGTCGCTGGGACACCACGTGATGTCGCTGGTGCCCCGCGTGTGCTGGTGAGGTGCCAGGGACAGTTTTCAAAGCCGCTTGGACAACGCCAGTTGCTGGGGATCTGGCGCTCGCTGGGAGGTGCCAGGGATCATTCGCCAGACGCTGGAACCCCGCGATGTCGCTGGGCCCGTGCACATGCTGGGAGGTGCCAGGGACCTTTTCATCAAGCCGCTGGGTCTCCACGCAGGTTCGCTGGGGGCACGTGTGCGCTGGTGAGGTGCCAGGGACCATTTGGCAAGCCGCTGTGATACCACGCGATGTCGCTGGGGTTCGTCTTGGCGCTGGGGAGGTGCCAGGCACCATTTGGTGAGACGCTGGAACCCAGCGCGGTGTCGCTGGGCCCCGATGCACATGCTGGGAGGTGCCAGGGACCTTTTTTATCAAGCCGCTCGGGCTCCATGCGCGGTCGCTGGGGGCGCGTCGGCGGCGCTGGTGAGGTGCCAGGACCATTTGGCAGCCGATGGGACCCCGCATTGAGGTCACTGGGGGCCGATGCAATCACTTGGGAGGGCCAGGGATCATTTGGCGACAGCTCGGTCCCCGCCGCGGGGTCTGTGGGCCCCGTGCGTGCTCTGGGGAGTTGCCAGGGACCGTCTGGCGACCGCTATATCCCCACCACAGTCGGTGGGGTCCGTGTGCGTGCTGGGGAGTTGCCAGGGACCATCTGGCGAGCCGCTCTGACCCAGTGTGGGGTCTCTGGGGCCTGGGTGAGTGCTGGGGTGGAGCCAGGCATCATTTCGCACCCGCTGGGACCCCGCCCGCTGTTGCTGGGCCCCGTGCGCGCAGTGGGGAAGCGCCAGGGAACATTTGGAGAGCCGCTGGGACCCTCAGTGAAGTCCCTGGAGCCCAAGCGCTCGCTGGGGATGTGCCAGGGACCATTTGGCGAGCGATTGAGACACAACACGATGTCGCTGGGGTTCGGTGCTCGCTGGGGAGGTGCCAGGGACCATTGGTATGAAGCCTGGACCAGCGGGGGTCGCTAGCTGGGGCCCGTCAGCGCGTGGTGGTGAGGTGCCAGGGACCTTTTGGCGAGCCGCTGGGACCCCTGCGAGGTCGCTGGGCCCCCGATGCGTCTTGAGGGAGGTGCCAGGGACCTTTTTCGAGCAGCTGGGGCACCACTCTGGTTCGCTGGGCCATTTTGCTTGCCGCTTGGGAGGTGCCAGGGACCTTTGGCTGACGCTGGGACCCCCAGGTCGCTGGGGAACCCGTCTTGGCGTGCTGGTGGTGCCAGGGATCATTCGGGGAGCTGCTGGGACCCCGGGGTCGCTGGGCCCCGGGCCCAGCGCAGGGGTGCCAGGGACCATTTGGTAACCTGCTGGGACACCCGCGATGCCGAGGGGCCCCTGCGGCGTTCTGGTGAGAGCCAGGGACAGTTTGGCAAGCCGCTAAGACCCACCTTGAGGTCGCTGGGGATCGTGGTGCGCTGGGGAGGTGCCAGGGACCGTTAGGCAGGTCGCTGGGACTCCACCAGCGCCCGTTGCTGGGCCCTGTGCACGCGTTGGGGAGGTGCCACGGACCATTTGGCAAGCAGCTGGGACCCCGATCGAAGTCGATGGGGCCCGTGCGCGTGGTGAGGTTGTGCCCGGGAGCATTTGCGAACCGCTGGGACCCCGCGCGAAGTCGCTGGGGCCCATGCGCGTGTTGGGGATGTGCCAGGAAGCATTTGGCGAGCCTGCGCGAGGTCGCTAGGGCCCGATGGCGATCGCTGGGATGTGCCAGGGACCGTTTTGCGAGCGGCGCTGGAACCCCACGCAAAGTCGCTAGGCGTGCACATGCTGGGGATGTGCTTGGGACCATTTGGCGAGCAGCTTGGACCACGCACAGGGTCTCTGTGGCCCGTGTGCGTGCTGGGGAGGTGCCAGGGACCATTTGGCGGTCGCTGGGACACCACGATGTCGCTGGTGCCCCCCGGCGTGCTGGTGAGGTGCCAGGGACAGTTTTCGCCACTTTGGACAACGCGCGGTTGCTGGGGATCGTGCGCTTTCGCTGGGGAGGTGCCAGGGACCATTTGGTGTGATGCTGGGACCCCGGCGGGGTCGGTGGGCCCGTGCATGCTTTTTGAGGTGCCAGGGA
This sequence comes from Huso huso, assembly GCA_036884735.1. Classification (NCBI taxonomy): domain Eukaryota; kingdom Metazoa; phylum Chordata; class Actinopteri; order Acipenseriformes; family Acipenseridae; genus Huso; species Huso huso. The sequence continues at coordinate 123,471 of JAHFZB010000111.1, forward strand.
TCATTCGGCGAGCCGCTGGAACCCTTGGTGCGAAGTTGCAGGGGCCCGTGCGGCGTGCTGGGGATGTGCATGGACCATTTGGCTTGATGGGACACTCGCGAGGTCACTGGGGCCCTTGCAATCACTTGGGAGGGCCAGGGATCATTTGGCGAGCCACTCGGACCCAGCTTGGGGTGTCTGGGCCCTTGCGTGCTGGATAGGTGCCAGGGATCATTCCGGCGAGCCGCTGGAACCCTTGCGAAGTCGCAGGGGCCCGTCGTGCTGGGGATGTGCATGGACCATTTGGCAAGCCGATGGGACACTGCGCGAGGACACTGGGGCCCGTGTGATCGCTTGGGGAGGTGCCAGGGACCATGTGGAGAGCCGCTGGGACCCTGCGTGGAGGTCGCTGGAGACCCTCGATTCGCTGGGGATGTGCCGGGGACCATTTGGCGAGCCGCTGGGATACCACGCGATGTCGCTGGGCCCGATGCACACGCTGGGGAGGTGCTGGGGACCTTTTCATCAAGCCGCTGGGTCTCCCGCGGGTTCGCTGGGGCACGTGTGCGCTGGTGAGGTGCCAGGGACCATTTGGCGAGCCGCTGGGATTCCCGATATGTCGCTGGGGTTCGTGCGTGGCTGGGAGGTGCCAGGCACCATTTGGTGAGCAGCTGGAACCCGGCGCGAGTGTCGCTGGGCCCGTGCACATGCTGGGGAGGTGCCAGGACCTTTTATCAAACATTTCGGGCTCCTGGCAGGGTCGCTGGGGCACGTGCGCGCTGGTGAGGTGCCAGGGACCATTTGGCAAGCCGATGGGACCCTGCTTGGCGAGGTCACTGGGGCCCTTGCAATCACTTGGGAGGGCCAGGGATCATTTGGCAGCCACTCGGGGACGCGGGGTCTCTGGGCCCCCTGCACGTGCTGGGTGGGGTGCCAGGGACCATTTGGCGAAAGCTCGGACCCCCCTGCTTGGGTCTGTGGTCCCCGTCGTGCTCTGGGGAGTTGCCAGGGACCGTTTGGCGACCCAACTAGAGCCCCACACGAAGTCGGTGGGGCCTGGGTGCGTGCTCAGGGTGGAGCCAGGCATCATTCGCACCAGCTGGGACCCGCCTGCTGTTGCTGGGCCCAGGCGGCCCTGGGAGGTGCCAGGGAACATTTGGAGTGCCGCTGGGACCTCAGTGAAATCCCTGGAGCCCAAGCGGCGCTGGGGATGTGCCAGGGACCATTTGGCGAGCCGCTGAGACTGTCGTGTCGCTGGGGTTCGTGCTCGCTGGGGAGGTGCCAGGGACCATTTGGTGAAGGCTGGACTGCAGGGGTCGCTGGAACCCTTGGCGTGGTGGTGAGGTGCCAGGGACCTTTTTGGCGAGCCGCTGGGACCCTTGCTTGGGGTCACTGGGCCCCGGCGACAGGGGAGGTGCCAGGGACCTTTTTTTCCGAGCCGCTGGGGCTCACTCTGGTTGGGGGGGCACATCGGCGCTGGTGAGGTGCAGGGACCATTTGGCAAGCCGCTGGGACACCACGCTTATGTCGGGGCCCCTGCGGCGTTCTGGTGAGGTGCCATGGACAGTTTGGCAAACCGCTTGGACCACGCGCCGGTTGCTGGGGATCGTGGGGCGCGCTGGGGAGGTGCCAGGGATCATTCGGAAGCCGCTGGAACCCGCAGCGATGTCGCTGGGCTCCGTGCACATGCTGGGGGAGGTGCCAGGGACCTTTTCATCAAGCCGCTGGGTCTCACGCAGGTTCGCTGGGAGCACGGTGCGCTGGTGAGGTGCCAGGGACCATTTGGCAAGCCGCTGAGATACCACGCGATGTCGCTGGGGTTCGTCGCGCTGGGAGGTGCCAGGGACCATTTGTTAACCCGCTGGGACACCACCGCGATGTCGCAGGGGCCCCGGCGTTCTGGTGAGGTGCCAGGGACCTTTGGCAGGCCGCTGGGACTCCACGCGCCGTCGTCAGGGCCCTGTGCACGCGCGTTGGGGAGGTGCCCACGGACCATTTGGCAAGCCGCTGGGAACCTGCCCGAGGTCGCTAGGGCCCGTGCGATCGCTGGGGATGTGCCAGGGACCGTTTTTATGACCGCTGGAACCCCACGCAAAGTCGCTGGAGACACGGCGCATGCTGGGGATGTGCTTGGGACCATTTGGCGAGCAGCTCGGACCACGCACAGGGTCTCTGTGGCCCGTATCGTGCTGGGAGGTGCCAGGGACCATTTGGCAGTCGCTGGGACACCACGTGATGTCGCTGGTGCCGCGCGTGTGCTGGTGGTGCCAGGGACAGTTTTTCAAGCCCGCTTGGACAACGTGGCGGGTTGCTGGGGATCGTGCGCTCGCTGGGGAGGTGCCAGGGATCATTAATGAGCCGTTGGAACCCGTAGCGATGTCGCTGGGCCCGTGCACATGCTGGGAGGTGCCAGGGACCTTTTCATCAAGCCGCTGGGTCTCCACGCGAGGTTCGCTGGGGCACGTGTGCGCTGGTGAGGTGCCAGGGACCATTTGGCAAGCCGCTGAGATACCCAGCGATGTCGCTGGGTTCGTGGCGCTGGTGCTGGGAGGTGCCAGGCACCATTTGGTGAGCAGCTGGAACCCAGCGCGTGTCGCTGGGTCCCGATGCACATGCTGGGAAGGTGCTAGGACCTTTTATCAATTCTCGGGCTCCATGCCGGGGTCGCTGGGGCACGTGCGCTGGTGAGGTGCCAGGGACCATTTGGCAAGCCGATGGGACCCTGCGTGAGGGTCACTGGGGCCGTGCAATCACTTGGGAGGGCCAGGGATCATTTGGCGAGCCGCTCGGTTGGCGCGGGGTCTGTGGGCCCGTGCGTGCTCTGGGAGTTGGGGACCATCTGGCGACCGCTATATCCCACCCAGTCGGTGGGGTCCGTGTGCGTGCTGGGGAGTTGCCGGGACCATCTGGCGAGCCGCTCCTGACCCAGTGTGGGGTCTCTGGGGCCTGGGTGAGTGCTGGGGTGGGGCCAGGCATCATTTCGCACCCGCTGGGACCCCGCCCGCTGTTGCTGGGCCCCGTCGCGCCCTGGGGAAGCGCCAGGGAACATTTGGAAACCACTGGGACCCTCAGTGAAGTCCCTGGAGCCCAAGCGCTCGCTGGGGATGTGCCAGGGACCATTTGGCGAGCCGGTGAGACACAACACGATGTCGCTGGGGTTCAGGGGCTCGCTGGGGAGGTGCCAGGGACCATTTGGTGTGAACCCTGGACCCTTGGGGGGTCGCTGGGCCCGTCTTGGGGTGGTGGTGAGGTGCCAGGGACCTTTTGGCGAGCCGCTGGGACCCCGCACGGGGTCGCTGGGCCCGATGCGTACGTGAAGGGAGGTGCCAGGGACCTTTTTTCGAGCCGCTGGGGCACCACTCTGGTTCGCTGGGCCAACATGCGCTTGGGAGGTGCCAGGGACCTTTTGGCGAGCCGCTGGGACCCCGACGGGTCGCTGGGGCCGTCAGCGTGCTGGTGAGGTGCCAGGGATCATTCGGTGAGCTGCTGGGACCCCGGCGGGTCGCTGGGCCCAGGCCCGCGCAGGAGGTGCCAGGGACCATTTGGTAACCTGCTGGGACACCACGATGTCGCAGGGGCCCCTGCTGGCGTTCTGGTGAGGGAGCCAGGGACAGTTTGGCAAGCCGCTAAGACCGCGCGAGGTCGCTGGGGATCGTGGTGCGCTGGGGGAGGTGCCAGGGACCGTTAGGCAGGTCGCTGGGACTCCTGGCCATGATCGCTGGGCCCTGTGCACGCAGCGTTGGGGAGGTGCCACGGACCATTTTGGCAGCAGCTGGGACCCCGATCAAGTCGATGGGGCCCGTCTTGGCGTGGTGAGGTTGTGCCGGGGAGCATTTGCGAACCGCTGGGACCCCGCTGCTGAAGTCGCTGGGGCCCATGCGCGTGTTGGGGATGTGCCAGGAAGCATTTGGCGAGGGACCTTTTTATCAAGCCGCTCGGGCTCCACGCTGGGGTCGCTGGGGCACGCGTGCTTGGTGAGGTGCCAGGGACCATTTGGCAAGCGATGGGACCCTGCGTGAGGTCACTGGGGCCCGTGCAATCACTTGGGAGGGCCAGGGATCATTTGGTGAGCCGCTCGGACCCTGCGCAGGGTCTGTGGGCCCCGTGCGTGCTCTGGGGAGTTGCCAGGGACCGTCTGACGACCCGCTAGATCCCCACACGAAGTCGGTGGGGTCCGTGTGCGTGCTGGGGAGTTGCCAGGGACCATCTGGCGAGCCGCTCTGACCCAGTGTGGGGTCTCTGGGGCCTGGGTGAGTGCTGGGTGGAGCCAGGCATCATTTCGCACCCGCTGGGACCAGGGATCATTTGGCTGTTGCTGGGCCCCGTCGCAGCGCGCCTCTGGGAGGTGCCAGAGAACATTTGGAGAGCCGCTCGGACGCTCAGTGAAGTCCCTGGAGCCCAAACGCTCGCTGGGGATGTGCCAGGGACCATTTGGCAAGCCGCTGGGACACCACGCTATGTCGCGGGGCCCCTGCGCGTTCTGGTGAGGTGCCATGGACAGTTTGGCAAGCCGCTTGGACCAAGCGCGGGGTCGCTGGGCCACGTGCGCGCTGGGGAGGTACCAGGGACCATTTGGCGAGCCGCTGGGACCCCGCACGGGGTCGCTGGGGCCCGTGCGCGTGCTGGTGAGGTGCCAGGGATCATTCGGCGAGCTGCTGGGATGCCGGGCGGGGTCGCTGGGCCCCGTGCCCGCGCTGGGGAGGTGCCAGGGACCATTTGGTATCCCGCTGGGACACCACGCGATGTCGCAGGGGCCCCTGCGCGTTCTGGTGAGGTGCCAGGGACAGTTTGGCAAGCCGCTTGGATCAAGAGCAAAGTCGCTGGGGATGGTGCGTGCGCTGGGGAGGTGCCAGGGACCTTTTGGCAGGCCGCTGGGACTCCACGCGCCGTCGCGGGGCCCTGTGCATCGCGTTGGGGAGGTGCCACGGACCATTTGGCAAGCCGCTGGGACCCTGTGTGAGGTCGCTGGGCCCGTGCGATCGCTGGGGATGTGCCAGGGATCGCTTTTGGCTCCGCTGGAACCCCACGCAAAGTCGCTGGGGCACGTGGCGCATGCTGGGGATGTGCTTGGGACCATTTGGCGAAGCAGCTGGACCACGCACAGGGTCTCTGTGGCCCGTGTGCGTGCTGGGGAGGTGCCAGGGACCATTTGGCGGTCGCTGGGACACCACGTGATGTCGCTGGTGCCCCGCTTGGCGTGCTGGTGAGGTGCCAGGGACAGTTTTCAAGCCGCTTGGACAACGCGCGGGTTGCTGGGGATCGTCGCTCGCTGGGGAGGTGCCAGGGATCATTCGGCGAGCCGCTGGAACCCCGCGCGATGTCGCTGGGCCCCGTGCACATGCTGGGGAGGTGCCAGGGACCTTTTCATCAAGCCGCTGGGTCTCCACGCAGGTTCGCTGGGGCACGTGTGCGCTGGTGAGGTGCCAGGGACCATTTGGCAAGCCCCTGAGATACCACGCGATGTCGCTGGGGGCTGGGGTCGCGGCGCTGGGAGGTGCCAGGCACCATTTGGTGAGACGCTGGAACCCAGCGCAGTGTCGCTGGGCCCCATGCACATGCTGGGGAGGTGCCAGGGACCTTTTCATCAAGCCGCTCGGGATCCACGGGGGTCGCTGGGGCGTCTTGGCGCTGGTGAGGTGCCAGGGACCATTTGGCAAGCCGATGGGACCCTGCGTGAGGTCACTGGGGCCCGTGCAATCACTTGGGAGGCCAGGGATCATTTGGCGAGCGCTCGGACCCGCGCGGGGTCTGTGGGCCCGTGCGTGCTCTGGGGAGTTGCCAGGGACCGTCTGGCGACCCGCTAGATCCCCACATGAAGTGGGTGGGGTCCGTGTGCGTGCTGGGTAGTTGCCAGGGACCATCTGGCGAGCCGCTCTGACCCAGTGTGGGGTCTCTGGGGCCTGGGTGAGTGCTGGGGTGGAGCCAGGCATCATTTCGCACCCGCTGGGACCCGCCCGCTGTTGCTGGGCCCCGTCGCATGGGGGAAGTGCCAGGGAACATTTGGAGAGACCGCTGGGACCCTCATTGAAGTCCCTGGAGCCCCAGCTCGCTGGGATGTGCCAGGGACCATTTGGTGTAAAAAGCTTGGACCCAGCGGGGTCGCTGGGGCCCGTCTGCGCGTGGTGGTGGTGGTGCCAGGGACCTTTTGGCGAGACGCTGGGACCCCTGCGAGGTCGCTGGGACCCCGTGCGTCTGGGGGGAGGTGCCAGGGACCTATTTTCGTGCCGCTGGGGCTCCCACTCTGGTTCGTTGGGGCACATGCGTGCGCTGGTGAGGTGCCAGGGGGCCATTTGGCAAGCCGCTGGGACACTGCGTTATGTCGCGGGGCCCCTAGGCGTTCTGGTGGTGCCATGGACAGTTTGGCAAGCCCGCTTGGACCAGCCGAAGTCGCTGGGGATCGTCTTGTAGCTGGGAGGTACCAGGGACCATTTGGTGTGAAGCCTGGACCCGCGCGGGTCGCTGGGCCACATCGCACGCTTGGGAGGTGCCAGGGACCTTTGGCGAGCCGCTGGGACCTGCGGGGGTCGCTGGGGCCCGTCTTGCGTGGTGGTGGTGCCAGGGATCATTGGCGAGCTGCTGGGACCCCGGCGGGGTCGCTGGGCCCAGGCCCCGCGCAGGGAGGTGCCAGGGACCATTTGGTAACCTGCTGGGACACCCAGCGATGTCGCAGGGGCCCCTCTGCGGCGTTCTGGTGAGGAGCCAGGGACAGTTTGGCAAGCCGCTTGGACCCGCAGCGAGGTCGCTGGGGATCATGGTGCACTGGGGAGGTGCCAGGGACCGTTAGGCAGGTCGCTGGGACTCCACGCGCCGTCGCTGGGCCCTGTGCACGCGTTGGGGAGGTGCCACGGACCATTTGGCAAGCAGCTGGGACCCCGATCGAAGTCGATGGGGCCCGTGCGCGTGGTGAGGTTGTGCCCGGGAGCATTTGCGAACCGCTGGGACCCCGCGCGAAGTCGCTGGGGCCCATGCGCGTGTTGGGGATGTGCCAGGAAGCATTTGGCGAGCCTGCGCGAGGTCGCTAGGGCCCGTGCGATCGCTGGGGATGTGCCAGGGACCGTTTTGCGAGCCGCTGGAACCCCACGCAAAGTCGCTGGGGCACGTGCGCATGCTGGGGATGTGCTTGGGACCATTTGGCGAGCAGCTTGGACCACGCACAGGGTCTCTGTGGCCCGTGTGCGTGCTGGGGAGGTGCCAGGGACCATTTGGCGAGTCGCTGGGACACCACGTGATGTCGCTGGTGCCCCTGCGCGTGCTGGTGAGGTGCCAGGGACAGTTTTTCAAGCCGCTTGGACAACGCAGCGGTTGCTGGGGATCGTGGGCGCTCGCTGGGGAGGTGCCAGGTACCATTTGGTGTGATGCTGGGACCCCGCGCTGGGTCGGTGGGCCCGTGCACATGCTGGGGAGGTGCCAGAGACCTTTTATCAAGCCGCTCGGACTCCACGCGGGGTCGCTGGAACGCGCGTGGCGCTGGTGAGGTGCCAGAGACCATTTGGCAAGCCGATGGGACACTGCGCGAGGTCACTGGGGCCCTTGCAATCACTTGGGAGGGCCAGGGATCATTTGGCGAGCCACTCGGACCCCGTCGCGGGTCTCTGGGCCCCCTGCACGTGCTGGATAGGTGCCAGGGATCATTCGGCGAGCCGCTGGAACCCCAGCGAAGTCGCAGGGGCCCGTGCGTGCGCTGGGGAGGTGCCAGGGACCTTTTGGCAGGCCGCTGGGACTCCCGCGTGCGTCGGGGGGCCCTGTGCACGCGTTGGGGAGGTGCCACGGACCATTTGGCAAGCCGCTGGGACCCTGCGCGAGGTCGCTAGGGCCCGTGCGATCGCTGGGGATGTGCCAGGGACCGTTTTGCGAGCCGCTGGAACCCCACGCAAAGTCGCTGGGGCACGTGCGCATGCTGGGGATGTGCTTGGGACCATTTGGCGAGCAGCTCGGACCACGCACAGGGTCTCTGTGGCCCGTGTGCATGCTGGGGAGGTGCCAGGGACCATTTGGCGAGTCGCTGGGACACCACGTGATGTCGCTGGTGCCCCTGCGTGTGCTGGTGACGTGCCAGGGACAGTTTTTCAAGCCGCTTGGACAACGCGCGAAGTTGCTGGGGATCGTGCGCTCGCTGGGGAGGTGCCAGGGATCATTCGGCGAGCCGCTGGAACCCCGCGCGATGTCGCTGGGCCCCGTGCACATGCTGGGGAGGTGCCAGGGACCTTTTCATCAAGCCGCTGGGTCTCCACGCAGGTTCGCTGGGGCACGTGTGCGCTGGTGAGGTGCCAGGGACCATTTGGCAAGCCGCTGAGATACCACGCGATGTCGCTGGGGTTCGTGCGCGCGCTGGGGAGGTGCCAGGCACCATTTGGTGAGACGCTGGAACCCCGCGCAGTGTCGCTGGGCCCCGTGCACATGCTGGGGAGGTGCCAGGGACCTTTTTATCAAGCCGCTCGGGCTCCACGCGGGGTCGCTGGGGCACGTGCGCGCTGGTGAGGTGCCAGGGACCATTTGGCAAGCCGATGGGACCCTGCGTGAGGTCACTGGGGCCCGTGCAATCACTTGGGAGGGCCAGGGATCATTTGGCGAGCCGCTCGGACCCCGCGCAGGGTCTGTGGGCCCCGTGCGTGCTCTGGGGAGTTGCCAGGGACCGTCTGGCGACCCGCTAGATCCCCACACGAAGTCGGTGGGGTCCGTGTGCGTGCTGGGTAGTTGCCAGGGACCATCTGGCGAGCCGCTCTGACCCAGTGTGGGGTCTCTGGGGCCTGGGTGAGTGCTGGGGTGGAGCCAGGCATCATTTCGCACCCGCTGGGACCCCGCCCGCTGTTGCTGGGCCCCGTGCACGTCCTGGGGAAGTGCCAGGGAACATTGGAGAGCCACTGGGACCCTCAGTGAAGTCCCTGGAGCCCAAGCGCTCGCTGGGGATGTGCCAGGGACCATTTGGTGTGAAGCCTGGACCCCGCGCGTGGTCGCTGGGGCCCGTGCGCGTGGTGGTGAGGTGCCAGGGACCTTTTGGCGAGCCGCTGGGACCCCGCACGGGGTCGCTGGGCCCGTCGCGCGCACGGGGGAGGTGCCAGAGACCTTTTTTTCAGGCCGCTGGGGCTCACTCTGGTTCGTTGGGCACATCGTGCGCTGGTGAGGTGCCAGGGCCATTTGGCAAGCCGCTGGGACACCACGTTATGTCGCGGGCCCCTCGCCTTCTGGTGAGGTGCCATGGACAGTTTGGCAAAGCGCTTAGACCCACTCATGAGGTCGCTGGGGATCGTGGTGCACTGGGGAGGTGCCAGGGACCGTTAGGCAGGTCGCTGGGACTCCCAGCGCCGTCGCTGGGCCCTGTGCACGCGTTGGGGAGGTGCCACGGACCATTTGGCAAGCAGCTGGGACCCGATCAAAGTCGATGGGGCCCGTCTTGGCGTGGTGAGGTTGTGCCGGGGCATTTGCGAACCGCTGGGACCCCGCGCGAAGTCGCTGGGGCCCATGCGCATGTTGGGGATGTGCCAGGAAGCATTTGGCGAGCCTGCGCGAGGTCGCTAGGGCCCGTGCGATCGCTGGGGATGTGCCAGGGACCGTTTTGCGAGCCGCTGGAACCCCACGCAAAGTCGCTGGGGCACGTGCGCATGCTGGGGATGTGCTTGGGACCATTTGCCGAGCAGCTTGGACCACGCACAGGGTCTCTGTGGCCCGTGTGCGTGCTGGGGAGGTGCCAGGGACCATTTGGCGAGTCGCTGGGACACCACGTGATGTCGCTGGTGCCCCTGCGCGTGCTGGTGAGGTGCCAGGGACAGTTTTTCAAGCCGCTTGGACAACGCGCGAAGTTGCTGGGGATTGTGCGCTCGCTGGGGAGGTGCCAGGTACCATTTGGTGTGATGCTGGGACCCCGCGCGGGGTCGGTGGGCCCCGTGCGCATGCTTTTGAGGTGCCAGGGATCATTCGGCGAGCCGCTGGAACCCCGCGCGAAGTCGCAGGGGCCCGTCTTGGCGATGCTGGGGATATGGACCATTTGGCAAGCCGATGGGACACTGCTTGGAAAGGACACTGGGGCCCGTGTGATCGCTTGGGAGGTGCCAGGGACCATGTGGAGAGCTGCTGGGACCCTGCGTGAGGTCGCTGGAGACCCTGCGTTCGCTGGGGATGTGCCAGGGACCATTTGGCGAGCCGCTGGGACACCACGCGATGTCGCTGGGCCCCGTGCACACGCTGGGGAGGTGCCAGGGACCTTTTTATCAAGCCGCTGGGTCTCCACGCAGGTTCGCTGTGGCACATGTGCGCTGGTGAGGTGCCAGGGACCATTTGGCGAGCCGCTGGGATTCCACGCGATGTCGCTGGGGTCCGTGCACACGCTGGGAGGTGCCAGGGACCTTTTAATCAAGCCGCTGGGTCTCCACGCGGGTTCGCTGTGGCACGTGTGCGCTGGTGAGGTGCCAGGGACCATTTGGCGAGCCGCTGGGATTCCAGCGATGTCGCTGGTGTTATTGGGCGCTGGGGAGGTGCCAGGCACCATTTGGTGAGCAGCTGGAACCCCGCAGTGTCGCTGGGCCCCGTGCACATGCTGGGGAGGTGCCAGGACCTTTATCAAGCCGCTCGGGCTCCATGCGGGGTCGCTTGGGGCACGCGTCTTGGTGAGGTGCCAGGGACCATTTGGCAAGCCGATGGGACCCTGGCGAGGTCACTGGGGCCCTTGCAATCACTTGGGAGGCCAGGGATCATTTGGCGAGCCACTCGGACCTTGGGGTCTCTGGGCCTGCACGTGCTGGGTAGGTGCCAGGGACCATTTGGCGACTCGCTAGATCCCCACACGAAGTCGGTGGGGTCCGTGTGCGTGCTGGGTAGTTGCCAGGGACCATCTGGCGAGCCGCTCTGACCCAGTGTGGGGTCTCTGGGGCCTGGGTGAGTGCTGGGGTGGAGCCAGGCATCATTTCGCACCCGCTGGGACCCCGCCCGCTGTTGCTGGGGCCCGTGCACGCCCTGGGGAAGTGCCAGGGGAACATTTGGAGAGCCACTGGGACCCTCAGTGAGTCCCTGGAGCCCAAGCGCTCGCTGAGGGATGTGCCAGGGACCATTTGGTGTGAAGCCTGGACCCCATGGCGTGGTCGCTGGGGCCCGTCTTGGCGTGGTGGTGAGGTGCCAGGGACCTTTTGGCGAGCCGCTGGGACCCCTGCCAGGGTCGCTGGGCCATCTTGTCTGGGGGAGGTGCCAGGGACCTTTTTTTCGAGCCGCTGGGGCACCACTCTGGTTCGTTGGGGCACATGCGTGCGCTGGTGAGGTGCCAGGGGCCATTTGGCAAGCCGCTGGGACACCACGTTATGTCGCGGGGCCCCTGCGCCTTCTGGTGAGGTGCCATGGACAGTTTGGCAAGCCGCTTAGACCACTCGCGAGGTCGCTGGGGATCGTGGTGCACTGGGGAGGTGCCAGGGACCGTTAGGCAGGTCGCTGGGACTCCACGCGCCGTCGCTGGGCCCTGTGCACGCGTTGGGGAGGTGCCACGGACCATTTGGCAAGCAGCTGGGACCCCGATCAAAGTCGATGGGGCCCGTCTTGCGGCGTGAGGGTTGTGCCGGGGAGCATTTGCGAACCGCTGGGATAGCAGAAAGTCGCTGGGGGCCCATCGCTTATGTTGGGATGTGCCAGGAAGCATTTGGCGAGCCTGCGGTCGGTCGCTAGGGCCCGTCACGATCGCTGGGGATGTGCCAGGGACCGTTTGCGAGCCGCTGGAACCCCATAAAGTCGCTGGGGCGGGCGCATGCTGGGGATGTGCTTGGGACCATTTGCCGAGCAGCTTGGACCACGCACAGGGTCTCTGTGGCCCGTGTGCGTGCTGGGGAGGTGCCAGGGACCATTTTTGGCGGTCGCTGGGACACCACGTGATGTCGCTGGTGCCCCGCGGCGTGCTGGTGAGGTGCCAGGGACAGTTTTCAAGCCCGCTTTGGACGCTTGCGGGTTGCTGGGGATTGTCGCTCGCTGGGGAGGGTGCCAGGTACCATTTGGTGTGATGCTGGGACCCAGCGGGGTCGGTGGGCCCGTCATGCTTTGCTGAGGTGCCAGGGATCATTCGGTGAGCCGCTGGAACCCAGCTTGGTCGCGGGGCCCGTCTTGGCGTGCTGGGGATGTGTATGGACCATTTGGCAAGCCGATGGGACACTGCGCGAGGACACTGGGGCCCGTGTGATCGCTTGGGAGGTGCCAGGGACCATGTGGAGAGCTGCTGGGACCCTCGCGTGAGGTCGCTGGAGACCCTGCGTTCGCTGGGGATGTGCCAGGGACCATTTGGCGAGCCGCTGGGACACCCGCAGCGATGTCGCTGGGCCCGTGCACACGCTGGGGAGGTGCCAGGGACCTTTTATCAAGCCGCTGGGTCTCCACGCGGGTTCGCTGTGGCACATGTGCGCTGGTGAGGTGCCAGGGACCATTTGGCGAGCCGCTGGGATTCCAGCGATGTCGCTGGGGTCCGTGCACACGCTTGGGAGGTGCCAGGGACCTTTTAATCAAGCCGCTGGGTCTCCACGCAGGTTCGCTGTGGCACGTGTGCGCTGGTGAGGTGCCAGGGACCATTTGGCGAGCAGCTGGGATTCCCGCGATGTCGCTGGTGTTGCGGCGGCGCTGGGAGGTGCCAGGCACCATTTGGTGAGGCGCTGGAACCCAGCGCGGTGTCGCTGGGCCCCGATGCACATGCTGGGAGGTGCCAGGACCTTTTATCAAGCCGCTCGGGCTCCATCGCGGGGTCGCTGGGGCACGTCTTGGGCTTGGTGAGGTGCCAGGGACCATTTGGCAAGCCGATGGGACCCTCGCGCGAGGTCACTGGGGCCCTTGCAATCACTTGGGAGGGCCAGGGATCATTTGGCGAGCCACTCGGACCCCGCGCGGGGTCTCTGGGCCCCTTGCACGTGCTGGGTAGGTGCCAGGGACCATTTGGCGAGCAGCTCGGACCCTTGCTGGGTCTGTGGGCCCGTCGCGTGCTCTGGGGAGTTGCCAGGGACCGTTTGGCGACCCGCTAGAGCCCCCCATTTAAGTCGGTGGGGCCTGGGTGCGTGCTGTGTTGGAGCCAGGCATCATTTCGCACCCGCTGGGACCCCGCCCGCTGTTGCTGGGCCCCGTGCGTGCCCTGGGGAGGTGCCAGGGAACATTTGGAGAGCCGCTGGGACCCTCAGTGAAGTCCCTGGAGCCCAAGCGCTCGCTGGGGATGTGCCAGGGACCATTTGGCAAGCCGCTGAGACACAACACGATGTCGCTGGGGTTCGTGCTCGCGCTGGGGAGGTGCCAGGGACCATTTGGTGTGAAGGCTGGACCCCGCGCGGGGTCGTTGGGGCCCGTGCGCGTGGTGGTGAGGTGCCAGGGACCTTTTGGCGAGCCGCTGGGACCCCGCACGGGGTCACTGGGCCCCCGATCGGCGTAAGGGGGGAGGTGCCAGGGACCTTTTTTTCGAGCCGCTGGGGCACCACTCTGGTTCGTTGGGGCACATGCGTGCACTGGTGAGGTGCAGGGACCATTTGGCAAGCCGCTGGGACACCACGCTATGTCGCAGGGCCCCTGCGCGTTCTGGTGAGGTGCCATGGACAGTTTGGCAAGCCGCTTGGACCACGCGCGAAGTCGCTGGGGATCGTGCGCGCGCTGGGGAGGTGCCAGGGACTATTTGGTGAGCCGCCGGGACCCCGCGCGGGGTCGCTGGGCCCGTTGCGCGTTGGGGAGGTGCCACGGACCATTTGTCGATCCGCTGGGACCCCGATCGAAGTCGATGGGGCCCGTGCGTGGTGAGGTTGTGCCAGGGAGCATTTGCGAACCACTGGGACCCCTTGGCGAGGTCGCTAGGGCCCGTTCTGTCGCTGGGGATGTGCCAGGGACCGTTTTGCGAGCCGCTGGAACCCCACGCAAAGTCGCTGGGGCACGTGCGCATGCTGGGGATGTGCTTGGGACCATTTGGCGAGCAGCTCGGACCACGCACAGGGTCTCTGTGGCCCGTGTGCGTGCTGGGGAGGTGCCAGGGACCATTTGGCGAGTCGCTGGGACACCACGTCATGTCGCTGGTGCCCCTGCGCGTGCTGGTGAGGTGCCAGGGACAGTTTTCAAGCCGCTTGGACAATGCGCGAAGTTGCTGGGGATCGTGCGCTCGCTGGGGAGGTGCCAGGGACCATTTGGTGTGATGCTGGGACCCCGCGCGGGGTCGGTGGGCCCCGTGCGCATGCTTTTGAGGTGCCAGGGATCATTCGGCGAGCCGCTGGAACCCCGCGCGAAGTCGCAGGGGCCCGTGCGCGTGCTGGGGATGTGCATGGACCATTTGGCAAGCCGATGGGACACTGCGCGAGGACACTGGGGCCCGTGTGATCGCTTGGGAGGTGCCAGGGACCATGTGGAGAGCCGCTGGGACCCTGCGTGAGGTCGCTGGAGACCCTGCGTTCGCTGGAGATGTGCCAGGGACCATTTGGCGAGCCGCTGGGACACCACGCGATGTCGTTGGGCCCCGTGCACACGCTGGGGAGGTGCCAGGGACCTTTTTATCAAGCCGCTGGGTCTCCACGCAGGTTCGCTGGGGCACGTGTGCGCTGGTGAGGTGCCAGGGACCATTTGGCGAGCCGCTGGGATTCCACGCGATGTCGCTGGGGTCCGTGCACACGCTGGGGAGGTGCCAGGGACCTTTTTATCAAGCCGCTGGGTCTCACGCCCGGTTCGCTGGGGGGCACGTGTGCGCTGGTGAGGTGCCAGGGACCATTTGGCGAGCCGCTGGGATTCCACGCGATGTCGCTGGGGTTCGTGCGCGCGCTGGGGAGGTGCCAGGCAGCATTTGGTGAGACGCTGGAACCCGCGCGGTGTCGCTGGGCCCCGTGCACATGCTGGGGAGGTGCCAGAGACCTTTTTATCAAGCCGCTCGGGCTCCACGCGGGGTCGCTGGGGCACGTGCGCGCTGGTGAGGTGCCAGAGACCATTTGGCAAGCCGATGGGACCCTGCGCGAGGTCACTGGGGCCTTGCAATCACTTGGGAGGGCCAGGGATCATTTGGTGAGCCACTCGGACCCCGCGCGGGGTCTCTGGGCCCCTTGCACGTGCTGGGTAGGTGCCAGGGATCATTCGGCGAGCCGCCGGAACCCAGCATGGTTGCGGGGGGCCCGTCTTGGCGTGCTGGGGATGTGCATGGACCATTTGGCAAGCCTATGGGACACTCTTGGCGAGGACACTGGGGCCCGTGTGATCGCTTGGGAGGTGCCAGGGACCATGTGGAGAGCCGCTGGGACCCTGCGTGAGGTCGCTGGAGACCCTGCGTTCGCTGGGGATGTGCCAGGGACCATTTGGCGAGCCGCTGGGATACCACGCGATGTCGCTGGGCCCCGTGCACACGCTGGGGAGGTGCCAGGGACCTTTTTATCAAGCCGCTGGGTCTCCACGCGGGTTCGGTGGAGAACGCGTGTGCGCTGGTGGTGCCACGGACCATTTGGCGAGCCGCTGGGATTCCACGCGAAGTCGCTGGGGTTCGTGCGCGCGCTGGGGAGGTGCCAGGCACCATTTGGTGAGACGCTGGAACCCCGCGCAGTGTCGCTGGGCCCCGTGCACATGCTGGGGAGGTGCCAGGGACCTTTTATCAAGCCGCTCGGGCTCCACGCGGGGGTCGCTGGGGCACGTCTTGGCTGGTGGTGCCAGGGACCATTTGGCAAGCCGATGGGACCCTGCGCGAGGTCACTGGGGCCCTTGCAATCACTTGGGAGGGCCAGGGATCATTTGGCCGAGCCACTCGGACCCAGCGGGGTCTCTGGGGCACGTGCTGGGTAGGTGCCAGGGACCATTTGGCGAGCAGCTCGGACCCCGCGCGGGGTCTGTGGGCCCCGTGCGTGCTCTGGGGAGTTGCCAGGGACCGTTTGGCGACCCGCTAGATCCCCACACGAAGTCGGTGGGGCCTGGGTGCGTGCTGGGGTGGAGCCAGGCATCATTTCACACCCGCTGGGACCCCGCCCGCTGTTGCTGGGCCCCGTGCGCGCCCTGGGGAGGTGCCAGGGAACATTTGGAGAGCCGCTGGGACCCTCAGTGAAGTCCCTGGAGCCCAAGCGCTCGCTGGGGATGTGCCAGGGACCATTTGGCAAGCCGCTGAGACACAACACGATGTCGCTGGGGTTCGTGCTCGCGCTGGGGAGGTGCCAGGGACCATTTGGTGTGAAGCCTGGACCCCTTGGCGGGGGTCGCTGGGGCCCGTCTTGGCGTGGTGGTGAGTGCCAGGGACCTTTTTGGCGAGCTGCTGGGACCCAGCTATGTGGGGTCCCGTGCATAACGCTGAGGAGGTGCCAGAGATAATTTGGTGAGCCGCTGGGACCCCAGCTGGGTCGCTGGGCCCGTCTTGGCGTGCTGGGGGAGGTGCCAGGGACCTTTTTGGCGGGCCGTTGGGACACCACAGCGGGGTCTCTGGGGCGATGTGCATGCTGGGGAGGTGCCAGGGATCATTTGTCGAGCAGCTGGGACCCCACAAGAAGTCGATGGGGCCCGTGTCCGTGCTGGGGAGGTGCCAGGGATCATTTGGCGAGCCGGTGGAACCCCGCACGAAATCGCTGAGGCCCGTGCGCTCGCTGGGGAGGTGCCAGGGACCATTTTGCAAGCCGCTGGGACACCACGCGATGTCGCTGGGGCCCCTGCTGGTGAGATGCCAGGGACAGTTTGGCAAGCCGCTTGGAGCACGCGCGAAGTCTCTGGTGTTCGTGCGCGAGCAGTGGAAGTGACAGGGGCCATTTGGTGTGACGCTGGGACCACGCGCGGGGTCGCTGGGCCCCGATGTACTGCCTTGAGGGAGGTGCCAGGGACCTTTTGGCGAGCCGCTGGGACTCCACGCCTGGTCGCTGGGGTCCGTGCGCGCGCTGGGGATGTGCCAGGGACCATTTGCGAGCCAGTGG
Organism: Huso huso; assembly: GCA_036884735.1. Classification (NCBI taxonomy): domain Eukaryota; kingdom Metazoa; phylum Chordata; class Actinopteri; order Acipenseriformes; family Acipenseridae; genus Huso; species Huso huso. The sequence goes on from JAHFZB010000111.1 coordinate 140,291, forward strand.
GACCCCGCACGGAGTCGCTGGGGCCCGTGCGCGTGCTGCTGAGGTGCCAGGGACCATTCGATGAGCCGCTGGGATACCACGCGATGTCGCTGGGGCCCCTGCGCGTGCTAGTGAGGTGCTAGGGACAGTTTGGGAAGCCGCTTGGACCACGCGCGAAGTCGCTGGGGATCGTCGTGTGCTGGGAGGTGCCAGGGACCTTTTTGGCGGGCGTTGGGACACCACGCGGGGTCTCTGGGGCCGATGTGCATGCTGGGGAGGTGCCAGGGATCATTTGTCGAGCAGCTGGACCCCACAAGAAAGTCGATGGGGCCCGTGTCCGTGCTGGGGAGGTGCCAGGGATCATTTGGCGAGCCGGTGGAACCCCGCACGAAATCGCTGAGGCCCGTGCGCTCGCTGGGGAGGTGCCAGGGACCATTTGCAAGCAGCTGGGACACCACCAGCGATGTCGCTGGGGCCCCTGCTGGTGAGATGCCAGGGACAGTTTGGCAAGCCGCTTGGAGCACGCGCGAAGTCTCTGGTGTTCGTGCGCGAGCAGTGGAAGTGACAGGGGCCATTTGGTGTGACGCTGGGACCACGCGCGGGGTCGCTGGGCCCCGTGTACACGCTGGGGAGGTGCCAGGGACCTTTTGGCGAGCCGCTGGGACTCCACGCCTGGTCGCTGGGGTCCGTGCGCGCGCTGGGGATGTGCCAGGGACCATTTGCGAGCCAGTGGGACCCCGCACGGAGTCGCTGGGGCCCGTGCGCGTGCTGCTGAGGTGCCAGGGACAATTCGATGAGCCGCTGGGATACCACGCGATGTCGCTGGGGCCCCTGCGCGTGCTAGTGAGGTGCTAGGGACAGTTTGGGAAGCCGCTTGGACCACGCGCGAAGTCGCTGGGGATCGTGCGTGTGCTGGGGAGGTGCCAGGGACCTTTTGGCGGGCCGTTGGGACTCCACGCGGCGTCGCTGGGCCCTGTGCACACGCTGGGGAGGTGCCAGGGACCATTTGGTGAGCCGCTGGGACCCCAGGGGTCGCTGGGCCCGTTCAGCGTTGGGGAGGTGCCACGGACCATTTAGCAAGCCTGCACGAGGTCGCTAGGGCCCGTACGATCGCTGGGGATGTGCCAGGGACCGTTTTGCGAGCCGCTGGAACCTCACGCAAAGTCGCTGTGGCCCGTGTGCGTGCTGGGGAGGTGCCAGGGACCATTTGGCGAGTCGCTGGGACACCACGTGATGTCGCTGGTGCCCCTGCGCGTGCTGGTGAGGTGCCAGGGACAGTTTTTCAAGCCGCTTGGACAATGCGCGAAGTTGCTGGGGATCGTGCGCTCGCTGGGGAGGTGCCAGGGACCATTTGGTGTGATGCTGGGACCCCGCGCGGGGTCGGTGGGCCCCGTGCGCATGCTTTTGAGGTGCCAGGGATCATTCGGCGAGCCGCTGGAACCCCGCGCGAAGTCGCAGGGGCCCGTGCGCGTGCTGGGGAGGTGCCAGGGACCATGTGGAGAGCCGCTGGGACCCTGCGTGAGGTCGCTGGAGACCCTGCGTTCGCTGGGGATGTGCCAGGGACCATTTGGCGAGCCGCTGGGACACCACGCGATGTCGCTGGGCCCCGTGCACACGCTGGGGAGGTGCCAGGGACCTTTTTATCAAGCCGCTGGGTCTCCACGCAGGTTCGCTGTGGCACGTGTGCGCTGGTGAGGTGCCAGGGACCATTTGGCGAGCCGCTGGGATTCCATGCGATGTCGCTGGGGTCCGTTCCTGCGCTGGGAGGTGCCAGGGACCTTTTATCAAGCCGCTGGGTCTCCCGCGGGTTCGCTGGGAACGCGTGTGCGCTGGTGAGGTGCCAGGGACCATTTGGCGAGCAGCTGGGATTCCCAGCGATGTGTCGCTGGGGTTCCGTCTTGGCGCTGGGGAGGTGCCAGGCAGCATTTGGTGCGTCGCTGGAACCCAGCAGTGTCGCTGGGCCCGTGCACATGCTGGGGAGGTGCCAGAGACCTTTTTATCAAGCCGCTCGGGCTCCCGCGCGGGTCGCTGGGGCGCGTGCGGCGCTGGTGAGGTGCCAGAGACCATTTGGCAAGCCGATGGGACCCTGCGCGAGGTCACTGGGGCCCTTGCAATCACTTGGGAGGGCCAGGGGATCATTTGGTGAGCCACTCGGACCCTTGTGAGGTCTCTGGGCCCCTTGCACGTGCTGGGTAGGTGCCAGGGATCATTCGGCGAGCCGCTGGAACCCCGCGCGAAGTCGCAGGGGCCCGTGCGCGTGCTGGGGATGTGCATGGACCATTTGGCAAGCCGATGGGACACTGCGCGAGGACACTGGGGCCCGTGTGATCGCTTGGGAGGTGCCAGGGACCATGTGGAGAGCCGCTGGGACCCTGCGTGAGGTCGCTGGAGACCCTGCGTTCGCTGGGGATGTGCCAGGGACCATTTGGCGAGCCGCTGGGACACCACGCGATGTCGCTGGGCCCCGTGCACTGCGCTGGGGAGGTGCCAAGGGACCTTTTTTTATCAAGCCGCTGGGTCTCCACGCAGGTTCGCTGGGGCACGTGTGCGCTGGTGAGGTGCCAGGGACCATTTGGCGAGCCGTTGGGATTCCACGCGATGTCGCTGGGGTTCGTGCACACGCTGGGGAGGTGCCAGGGACCTTTTTATCAAGCCGCTGGGTCTCCACGCAGGTTCGCTGGGGCGCGTGTGCGCTGGTGAGGTACCAGGGACCATTTGGCGAGCGTTGGGATTCCAGCGATGTCGCTGGGGTTCGTCTTGTGGCAGCTGGGGAGTTGCCAGGCACCATTTGGTGAGACGCTGGAACCCCGTGCAGTGTCGCTGGGCCCCGTGCACATGCTGGGGAGGTGCCAGAGACCTTTTTATCAAGCCGCTCGGGCTCCACGCGGGGTCGCTGGGGGCGTGCGCGCTGGTGGTGCCAGGGACCATTTGGCAAGCCGATGGGACCCTGCGTGAGGTCACTGGGGCCCTTGCAATCACTTGGGAGGGCCAGGGATCATTTGGCGAGCCACTTGGACCCCGCGCGGGGTCTCTGGGCCCCTTGCACGTGCAGGGTAGGTGCCAGGGACCATTTGGCGTGCAGCTCGGACCCTTGGGGTCTGTGGGGCCCGTGCGTGCTCTGGGGAGTTGCCAGGGACCGTTTGGCGATCCGCTAGATCCCCACACGAAGTCGGTGGGGCCTGGGTGCGTGCTGGGGTGGAGCCAGGCATCATTTCGCACCCGCTGGGACCCCGCCCGCTGTTGCTGGGCCCCGTGCGCGCCCTGGGGAGGTGCCAGGGAACATTTGGAGAGCCGCTGGGACCCTCAGTGAAGTCCCTGGAGCCCAAGCGCTCGCTGGGGATGTGCCAGGGACCATTTGGCAACCGCAGAGACACAACACGATGTCGCTGGGGTTCGTGCTCAGCTGGGAGGTGCCAGGGACCATTTGGTGTGAAGCCTGGACCCAGCGGGGGTCGCTGAGACCCCGTCTTGGCGTGGTGGTGAGGTGCCAGGGACCTTTTGGCGAGCTGCTGGGACCCCATGCGGGGTCGCTGGGCCCGTGCGTCGCGGGGAGGTGCCAGGGACCTTTTTCGAGCTGCTGGGGCACCACTCTGGTTCGTTGGGGCACATCGTGCGCTGGTGAGGTGCCAGGGACCATTTGGCAAGCAGCTGGGACACCACGCTATGTCGCGGGGCCCCTGCTGGCGTTCTGGTGAGTGCCATGGACAGTTTGGCAAGCCGCTTGGACCCCAGCAGCGAAGCTGGGGATGCGTCTTGTGGGCTGGAGGTGCCAGGGACTATTTGGTGAGCGCTGGGACCCTTGGTGGGTCGCTGGGCCCGTTCGTGGCGTTGGGGAGGTGCCACGGACCATTTGTCGATCCGCTGGGACCCCGATCGAAGTCGATGGGGCCCGTGCGCGTGGTGAGGTTGTGCCAGGGAGCATTTGCGAACCGCTGGGACCCCGCGCGAAGTCGCTGGGTCCCGTGCGCGCGCTGGGGAGGTGCCAGAGATCATTTGGTGAGCCGCTGGGACCCCGCGCTGGGTCGCTGGGCCCCGTGTCGCGTGCTGGGGAGGTGCCAGGGACCATTTGCGAGCTGCTCGGACACCACGCGGGGTCTCTGGCGCCGATGTGCATGCTGGGGAGGTGCCAGGGATCATTTGTCGAGCAGCTGGGACCCCACAAGAAGTCGATGGGGCCCGTGTCCGTGCTGGGGAGGTGCCAGGGATCATTTGGCAGAGCGGTGGAACCCGCTTTTGAAATCGCTGAGGCCCGTGCGCTCGCTGGGGAGGTGCCAGGGACCATTTTGCAAGCCGCTGGGACCCCGCGCGAAGTTGCTGGGGCCCGTGCGCGCGCTGGGGATGTGCCAGGGACCATTTGGCGAGCCTCTGGGACCCCGTGCAATGTCGCTGGAGCCCCTGTGCTCGCTTTGGAGGTGCCAGGGACCATTTCTCGAGCAGCTGGGACACCAGCGATGTCGCTGGGGCCCCTGCTGGTGAGATGCCAGGGACAGTTTGGCAAGCCGCTTGGAGCCGCGCGAGAAGTCTCTGGTGTTCGTCTTGCGCGAGCAGTGGAAGTGACAGGGCCATTTGGTGTGGCGCTGGGACCACTGTGGCGGGTCGCTGGGCCCCGATGCACACGCTGGGGAGGTGCCAGGGACCTTTTTGGCGAGCCGCTGGGACTCCACGCCTGGTCGCTGGGGTCGTCTTGCCCGCTGAGGGGATGTGCCAGGGACCATTTTCGAGCCAGTGAGACCCCGCCGAGGTCTCTGGGGCCCGTCTTGGCGTGCTGCTGAGGTGCCAGGGACCATTCGATGAGCAGCTGGGATACCGCGCGATGTCGCTGGGGCCCCTGCGCGTGCTAGTGAGTGCTAGGGACAGTTTGGGAAGCGCTTGGACCATGGCAGAAGTCGCTGGGGATGCGTCGTGCGCGCTGGGGAGGTGCCAGGGACCTTTTTTGGCGGGCCGTTGGGACTCCACGGCGTCGCTGGGCCCTGTGCATCACGCTGGGGAGGTGCCAGGGACCATTTGGTGAGCCGCTGGGACCTTGCGGGGTCGCTGGGCCCGTTCGGCGTTGGGGAGGTGCCACGGACCATTTGGCAAGTCGCTGGGGCCCATCGCGGCGTGTTGGGGATGTGCCAGGAAGCATTTGGCGAGCCTGCACGAGGTCGCTAGGGCCGATGCGTCGCTGAGGATGTGCCAGGGACTGTTTTTGCGAGCAGCTGGGACACCACGTGATGTCGCTGGTGCCCCTGCGTGTGCTGGTGAGGTGCCAGGGACAGTTTTCAAGCCGCTTGGACAATGCTTGCGAAGTTGCTGGGGATCGTGCGCTCGCTGGGGAGGTGCCAGGCAGCATTTGGCGAGCAGCTGGGACACCACGCGATGTCGCTGGGCCCCGATGCACACGCTGGGGGAGGTGCCAGGGACCTTTTTATCAAGCCGCTGGGTCTCCCGCGGGTTCGGCTGTGGTGCGTGTGCGCTGGTGAGGTGCCAGGGACCATTTGGCGAGCCGCTGGGATTCCATCGATGTCGCTGGGGTCGATGCACACGCTGGGGAGGTGCTAGGGACCTTTTATCAAGCCGCTGGGTCTCCACGCAGGTTCGCTGGGAACGCGTGTGCGCTGGTGAGGTGCCAGGGACCATTTGGCGAGCCGTTGGGATTCCACAGCGATGTCGCTGGGGTTAGATGCTTGCGGCGCTGGGAGGTGCCAGGCAGCATTTGGTGCGATCGCTGGAACCCCGAAGTGTCGCTGGGCCCGATGCACATGCTGGGAGGTGCCAGAGACCTTTTTATCAAGCCGCTCGGGCTCAGCGGGGTGGCTGGGGGGCCGTGGCGCTGGTGAGGTGCCAGAGACCATTTGGCAAACCCGATGGGACCCTGCGAGGTCACTGGGGCCCTTGCAATCACTTGGGAGGGCCAGGGATCATTTGGTGAGCCACTCGGACCCAGCGGGGTCTCTGGGCCCACGTGCTGGGTAGGTGCCAGGGATCATTCGCGAACGCCCGGAACCCCTTGTGAAGTCGGGGGCCGTCGCGCGTGCTGGGGATGTGCATGGACCATTTGGCAAGCCGATGGGACACTGCGCGAGGACACTGGGGCCCGTGTGATCGCTTGGGAGGTGCCAGGGACCATGTGGAGAGCCGCTGGGACCCTGCGTGAGGTCGCTGGAGACCCTGCGTTCGCTGGGGATGTGCCAGGGACCATTTGGCGAGCCGCTGGGACACCACGCGATGTCGCTGGGCCCCGTGCACACGCTGGGGAGGTGCCAGGGACCTTTTTATCAAGCCGCTGGGTCTCCACGCAGGTTCGCTGGGGGCACATGTGCGCTGGTGAGGTGCCAGGGACCATTTGGCGAGCCGTTGGGATTCCACGCGATGTCGCTGGGGTTCGTGCACACGCTGGGGAGGTGCCAGGGACCTTTTTATCAAGCCGCTGGGTCTCCACGCAGGTTCGCTGGGGCACGTGTGCGCTGGTGAGGTGCCAGGGACCATTTGGCGAGCCGTTGGGATTCCACGCGATGTCGCTGGGGTTCATCTTGTGGCGCTGGGGAGTTGCCAGGCACCATTTGGTGAGGCAGCTGGAACCCGTGCAGTGTCGCTGGGCCCCGTGCACATGCTGGGGAGGTGCTAGAGACCTTTTATCAAGCCGCTCGGGCTCCCCAGCGCGGGGTAGCTGGGAGCACGTCTTGGCGTGGTGAGTGCCAGGGACCATTTGGCAAGCCGATGGGACCCTGCGTGAGTCACTGGGGCCCTTGCAATCACTTGGGAGGGCCAGGGATCATTTGGCGAGCCACTTGGACCCCGCGCGGGGTCTCTGGGCCCCTTGCACGTGCAGGGTAGGTGCCAGGGACCATTTGGCGAGCAGCTCGGACCCCGCGCGGGGTCTGTGGGACCCGTGCGTGCTCTGGGGAGTTGCCAGGGACCGTTTGGCGATCCGCTAGATCCCCACACGAAGTCGGTGGGGCCTGGGTGCGTGCTGGGGTGGAGCCAGGCATCATTTCGCACCCGCTGGGACCCCGCCCGCTGTTGCTGGGCCCCGTGCGCGCCCTGGGGAGGTGCCAGGGACCATTTGGCAAGCCGCAGAGACACAACACGATGTCGCTGGGGTTGGTGCTTTCAGCTGGGGAGGTGCCAGGGACCATTTGGTGTGAAGCCTGGACCCCGCGGGGTCGCTGGGCCCGTCGTCTGCAGGGGGAGGTGCCAGGGACCTTTTTTCGAGCAGCTGGGGCTCACTCTGGTTGATTGGGGCACATCGTGCGCTGGTGAGGTGCCATGGACAGTTTGGCAAGCCGCTTGGACCCTGTGAGAAGTCGCTGGGGATCGTCGTGCGCTGGGGAGGTGCCAGGGACTATTTTGGTGAGCCGCTGGGACCCCAGCGGCGGGGTCGCTGGGCCCGTTAGGCAGCGTTGGGGAGGTGCCACGGACCATTTGCCGATCCGCTGGGACCCGATCGGCGTCGATGGGGCCCCGTGCGGCGTGAGGTTGTGCCAGGGAGCATTTGCGAACCGCTGGGACCCAGCGAAGTCGCTGGGTCCCGATCGCTTGCTGGGAGGTGCCAGAGATCATTTGGTGAGCGCTGGGGGTTGCTGGGTCGCTGGGCCCGTGGCGTGCTGGGGAGGGGTGCCAGGGACCATTTGCGAGCTGCTCGGACACCACGCGGGGTCTCTGGGGCCGATGTGCATGCTGGGGAGGTGCCAGGGATCATTTGTCGAGCAGCTGGGACCCCACAAGAAGTCGATGGGGCCCGTGTCCGTGCTGGGGAGGTGCCAGGGATCATTTGGCGAGCGGTGGAACCCGCCGCGAAATCGCTGAGGCCGATGCGCTCGCTGGGGAGGTGCCAGGGACCATTTTGCAAGCGCTGGGATCCCAGCGCGAAGTTGCTGGGGCCCGTCTTGTGGGATGTGCCAGGGACCATTTGGCGAGCCTCTGGGACCCCGCGCAAAGTCGCTGGAGCCCCTGTGCTCGCTTTGGAGGTGCCAGGGACCATTTCTCGAGCCGCTGGGACACCACGCGATGTCGCTGGGGCCCCTGCTGGTGAGATGCCAGGGACAGTTTGGCAAGCCGCTTGGAGCACGCGCGAAGTCTCTGGTGTTCGTGCGCGAGCAGTGGAAGTGACAGGGGCCATTTGGTGTGGCCGCTGGGACCAGCCCTGGGTCGCTGGGCCCGTGCACACGCTGGGGAGGTGCCAGGGACCTTTTGGCGAGCAGCTGGGGACTCCGCCTGGTCGCTGGGGTCGTCTTGTGGCTGGGGATGTGCCAGGGACAATTTTTTCGAGAGCCAGTGGGACCCCGTCTGCAGTCTCTGGGGCCCGTCTTGGCGTGCTGCTGAGGTGCCAGGGACCATTCGATGAGCCGCTGGGATACCACGCGATGTCGCTGGGGCCCCTGCGCGTGCTAGTGAGGGTGCTAGGGACAGTTTGGGAAGCCGCTTAGATCGCTTGGCAGAAGTAAGCTGGGGATCGCGTGCGCTGAGGGAGGTGCCAGGGACCTTTGGCGGGCGTTGGGACTCTCCAGCGGCGTCGCTGGCCCTGTGCACCTGCGCTGGGGAGGTGCCAGGGACCATTTGGTGAGCCGCTGGGACCCCGGCAGGGGTCGCTGGGCCCGGATTCGCGTTGGGGAGGTGCCACGGACCATTTGGCAAGTCGCTGGGGCCCATGTGCGTGTTGGGGATGTGCCAGGAAGCATTTGGCGAGCCTGCCTGCGGGGTCGCTAGGGCCGATCGATCGCTGGGGATGTGCCAGGGACCGTTTTTGCAGCCGCTGGAACCTCACGCAAAGTCGCTGTGGCCGTGTGCGTGCTGGGGAGGTGCCAGGGACCATTTGGCGGTCGCTGGGACACCACGTGATGTCGCTGGTGCCCCTGCGTGTGCTGGTGAGGTGCCAGGGACAGTTTTCAAGCTGCTTGGACAACGTGAAGTTGCTGGGGATCGTGCGCATTTCGCTGGGGATGTGCCAGGGACCATTTGGTGTGATGCTGGGACCCAGGCGGGGGTCGGTGGGCCCCGTGCGCATGCTTTTGAGGTGCCAGGGATCATTCGGCGAGCCGCTGGAACCCCGCGCGAAGTCGCAGGGGCCCGTGCGCGTGCTGGGGATGTGCATGGACCATTTGGCAAGCCGATGGGACACTGCGCGAGGACACTGGGGCCCGTGTGATCGCTTGGGAGGTGCCAGGGACCATGTGGAGAGCCGCTGGGACCCTGCGTGAGGTCGCTGGAGACCCTGCGTTCGCTGGGGATGTGCCAGGGACCATTTGGCGAGCCGCTGGGACACCACGCGATGTCGCTGGGTCCCGTGCACGTGCTGGGAAGGTGCCAGGGACCATCTGGCCAATCGGACCAATCGGACCGGGGGTCGCTGGGCCCGTCTTGGCGTGCTGGGGATGGGCAAGGGACCATTTGGCAAGCCACTGGGACCCTGCGCGAAGTCGCTGGGCCCCGTGCGCGCGCTGGAGAGGGGCCAGGGATCATTTGGTGAGCTGCTCGGACCCGGCGCGGGGTCTCTGAGGGTTTGAGTGCGTGCTGGGGAGGTGCCAGGGACCATCTGGCCAGGCAATCGGACCCCGCGCGGGGTTGCTGGGCCACGTGCGCGTGTTGGGGATGGGCCAGGGACCATTTGGCAAGCCGCTGGGACCCTGCGCAAAGTCGCTGGGTCCCGTGCGCGCGCTGGGGAGGTGCCAGAGATCATTTGGCGAGCGCTGGGACCCCACAAGAAGTCGATGGGGCCCGTGTCCGTGCTGGGAGGTGCCAGGGACCATTTGCGAGCTGCTCGGACACCACGCGGGGTCTCTGGGGCCGATGTGCATGCTGGGGAGGTGCCAGGGATCATTTGTCGAGCAGCTGGGACCCCACAAGAAGTCGATGGGGCCCGTGTCCGTGCTGGGAGGTGCCAGGGATCATTTGGCGAGCGGTGGAACCCCGCACGAAATCGCTGAGGCCGATGGCGCCGCTTGGGGAGGTGCCAGGGACCATTTTGCAAGCCGCTGGGACCCCGTGAAGTTGCTGGGGCCCGTCTTGTGCGCTGAGGGATGTGCCAGGGACCATTTGGCGAGCCTCTGGGACCCGCGCCAATCGCTGGAGCCCTGTGCTCGCTTTGGAGGTGCCAGGGACCATTTCTCGAGCAGCTGGGACACCACGATGTCGCTGGGGCCCCTGCTGGTGAGATGCCAGGGACAGTTGGCAAGCCGCTTGGAGCACGAGAGTCTCAAGTCTCTGGTGTTCGCGCTGAGCAGTGGAAGTGACAGGGGCCATTTGGTGTGACGCTGGGACCACGCGCGGGGTCGCTGGGCCCGATGCACACACGCTGAGGGAGGTGCCAGGGACCTTTTGGCGAGGCCGCTGGGACTCCACGCCTGGTCGCTGGGGTCCGTCTTGGCGCTGGGGATGTGCCAGGGACCATTTGCGAGAAAGTGGGACCCCGCGCGAGTCGCTGGGCCGCCCGCGGCGTGCTGCTGAGGTGTCAGGGACCATTCGATGAGCAGCTGGGATACCCACCGCGATGTCGCTGGGGCCCCTGTGCGTGCTAGTGAGGTGCTAGGGACAGTTTGTGAAGCCGCTTGGACCAGGGGAGTCGCTGGGGATCGTGCGTGCGCTGGGGAGGTGCCAGGGACCTTTTGGCGGGCCGTTGGGACTCCACGCGGCGTCGCTGGGCCCTGTGCACGCGCTGGGGAGGTGCCAGGGACCATTTGGTGAGCCGCTGGGACCCAGTGGTCGCTGGGCCCGTTCTAGCGTTGGGGAGGGTGCCACGTACCATTTGGCAAGCAGCTGGGACCCGATGAAGTCGGTTGGGGCCCATCAGCGTGACGGGGATGTGCCAGGAAGCATTTGGCGAGCCTGCGCGGTCGCTGGGAACCCGTGCGATCGCTGAGAGGATGTGCTGGGGACCGTTTTGCGAGCCGCTGGAACCTCACGCCAAAGTCGCTGTGGCCCGTGTGCGTGCTGGGGAGGTGCCAGGGACCATTTGGCGAGTCGCTGGGACACCACGTGATGTCGCTGGTGCCCCTGCGGCGTGCTGGTGAGTGCCAGGGGACAGTTTTCAAGCCGCTTGGACAATGCGGCGAAGTTGCTGGGGATCGTCGCTCGCTGGGGAGGTGCCAGGGACCATTTGGTGTGATGCTGGGACAGCGGGGGGTCGGTGGGCCCCGTGCGCATGCTTTTGAGGTGCCAGGGGATCATTCGGCGAGCCGCTGGAACCCGGCGCAGTCGCGGGGGCCCCGTCTTGGCGTGCTGGGGATGTGCATGGACCATTTGGCAAGCCGATGGGACACTGCTCGGGGACACTGGGGTCCGTGTGATCGCTTGGGAGGTGCCAGGGACCATGTGGAGAGCCGCTGGGACCCTGCGTGAGGTCGCTGGAGACCCTGCGTTCGCTGGGGATGTGCCAGGGACCATTTGGCGAGCCGCTGGGGACACCACGCGATGTCGCTGGGCCCGATGCACGCTGGGGAGGTGCCAGGGACCTTTTATCAAGCCGCTGGGTCTCCACATGGGTTCGCTGGGGCACCTGTGTGCTGGTGAGGTGCCAGGGACCATTTGGCGAGCCGCTGGGATTCCATGCGATGTCGCTGGGGTCCGTGCACATCGCTGGGAGGTGCCAGGGACCTTTTTATCAAGCAGCTGGGTCTCCACGCAGGTTCGCTGGGGCACGCGTGTGCGCTGGTGAGGTGCCAGGGACCATTTGGCGAGCCGCTGGGATTCACGCGATGTCGCTGGGGTTCGATCCGCGCGCTGGGGAGGTGCCAGGCGGCATTTGGTGCGTCGCTGGAACCCGAAGTGTCGCTGGGCCCGTGCATGCTGGGGAGGTGCCAGAACCTTTTTATCAAGCCGCTCGGGCTCCCAGCGGGAATCGCTGGGAGACGCGTCACGGCGTGCTGGTGAGTGCCAGGAGACCATTTGGCAAGCCGATGGGACCCTGCGCGAGGTCACTGGGGCCCTTGCAATCCTTGGGAGGCCAGGGATCATTTGGTGAGCCACTCGGACCCCTTGTGGGTCTCTGGGCCCTGCACGTGCTGGGTAGGTGCCAGGGATCATTCGGTGACGCCCGGAACCCTGCGCGAAGTCGCAGGGGCCCGTGCGTGTGCTGGGGATGTGCATGGACCATTTGGCAAGCCGATGGGACACTCTTTGAGGACACTGGGGCCCGATGTGTGATCGCTTGGGAGGTGCCAGGGACCATGTGAGCCGCTGGGACCCTGCGTGAGGTAAGCTGGAGACCCTGCGTTCGCTGGGGATGTGCCAGGGACCATTTGGCGAGCAGCTGGGACACCACGGCGATGTCGCTGGGCCCGTGCACACGCTGGGGAGGTGCCAGGGACCTTTTTTATCAAGCGCTGGGGGTCTCCCGCAGGTTCGCTGTGGCACGTGTGCGCGCTGGTGAGGTGCCAGGGACCATTTTGGCGAGCGTTGGGATTCCCGATGATGCTGGGGTTCGTGCACTGCACGCTGGGGAGGTGCCAGGGACCTTTTTTATCAAGCAGCTGGGGTCTCCACGCGGGGTTGCTGGGGCGCGATGTGCGCTGGTGAGGTGCCAGGGACCATTTGGCGAGCCGTTGGGATTCCACGCGATGTCGCTGGGGTTAGGTGCAGCTGGGAGTTGCCAGGCACCATTTGGTGAGGCAGCTGGAACCCCGTGCAGTGTCGCTGGGCCCGTGCACATGCTGGGAGGTGCCAGAGACCTTTATCAAGCGCTCGGGCTCCCGCGGGGTCGCTGGGGCACGTCTTGGCGCTGGTGGTGCCAGGGACCATTTGGCAAGCCGATGGGACCCTGCGTGAGGGTCACTGGGGCCCTTGCAATCACTTGGGAGGCCAGGGATCATTTGGCGAGCCACTCGGACCCAGCAGCGGGGTCGGTGGGGCCTGGGTGCGTGCTGGGGTGGAGCCAGGTATCATTTCGCACCGCTGGGACCCGCCCGCTGTTGCTGGGCCCGTGCGGCGCCCTGGGAGGTGCCAGGGAACATTTGGGAGCCGCTGGGACCCTCAGGTGAAGTCCCTGGAGCCCAAGCGCTCGCTGGGGATGTGCCAGGGACCATTTGACAACCCGCTGAGACACAACACGATGTCGCTGGGGTTGGGTGCTCGCGCTGGGGAGGTGCCAGGGACCATTTGGTGTGAAGCCTGGACCCCGCACTGGGGGAACCGCTGAGGGCCCGTCTTGGCGTGGTGGTGAGGTGCCAAGGGACCTTTTGGCGAGAGCTGCTGGGACCCCGCACTATGTCGCGGGGCCCCCTTGGCGTTCTGGTGAGTGCCATGGACAGTTTGGCAAGCCGGCTTGGACCCGCAGCGAAGTCGCTGGGGATCGTCGCGCTGGGAGGTGCCAGGGACTATTTGGTGAGCCGCTGGGACCCGCGCGGTGTCGCTGGGCCCGTTCGGCGTTAAGGGGAGGTGCCCGCGGACCATTTGTCGATCGCTGGGACCCGATCGAAGTCGATGGGGCCCGTGCGGCGTGGTGGTGGTGCCAGGGGCATTTGCGAACGCTGGGACCCAGAAGTCGCTGGGTCCGTCTCTTGCTGAGGGGAGGTGCCAGAGATCATTTGGTGAGCCGCTGGGACCCGCTGGGTAAGCTGGGCCCGTCTGGCGATGCTGTGCTGAGGTGCCAGGGACCATTTGCGAGCTGCTTTCGGACACCAGTGGGGTCTCTGGGGCCGATGTGCATGCTGGGGAGGTGCCCAGGGATCATTTGTCGAGCAGCTGGGACCCCAAAAAGTCGATGGGGCCCGTGTCCGTGCTGGGGGGGAGGTGCCAGGGATCATTTTGGCGAGCGGTGGAACCCGCACTAAATCGCTGAACCCCGTCGCTCGCTGGGGAGGTGCCAGGAACCATTTTGCAAGCCGCTGGGACACTGCTGGCGATGTCGCTGGGGCCCCTGCTGGTGAGATGCCAGGGACAGTTTGCAAGCCGCTTGGGGCTTGCGAAGTCTCTGGTGTTCGTTGCGAGCAGTGGAAGTGACAGGGGCCATTTGGTGTGGCGCTGGGACCCTTGGCGGGGTCGCTGGGCCCGATGTACACCGCTGGGGAGGTGCCAGGGACCTTTTGGCGGGCAGCTGGGACTCCACGCCTGGTCGCTGGGGTCGTGCGCGCGCGCTGGGGATGTGCCAGGGACCATTTGCGAGCCAGTGGGACCCCATGCGGGTCGCTGGGGGCCGTGCGGCGTGCTGCTGAGGTGCCAGGGACCATTCGATGAGCGCTGGGATACCTGCGATGTCGCTGGGGCCCCTGTGCGTGCTAGTGAGGTGCTAGGGACAGTTTGGGAAGCCGCTTGGACCAGCGCGAAGTCGCTGGGGATGCGTCTGCGTGCGCTGGGGAGTGCCAGGGACCTTTTGGCGGGCCGTTGGGACTCCACGCTGGCGTCGCTGGGCCCTGTGCACATGCTGGGGAGGTGCCAGGACCATTTGGTGACGCGCTGGGACCCCGCGCGGGGTCGCTGGGCCCCGTTCGCGCGTTGGGGAGGTGCCACGGACCATTTGGCAAGCCGCTGGGACCCCAATCGAAGTCGGTGGGGCCCATGCGCGTGTTGAGGATGTGCCAGGAAGCATTTGGCGAGCCTGCGAGTCGCTAGGGCCCGTCGATCACTGGGATGTGCCAGGGACCGTTTTGCGAGCTGCTGGAACCTCACGCCAAAGTCGCGCTGTGCCCGTGTGCGTGCTGGGGGGTGCCAGGGACCATTTGGCGGTCGCTGGGACACCACGTGATGTCGCTGGCGCCCCTCGTGTGCTGGTGAGGTGCCAGGGACAGTTTTTCAAGCCGCTTGGACAATGCGCGAAGTTGCTGGGGATCGTGGCTCGCAGGGAGGTGCCAGGGACCATTTGGTGTGATGCTGGGACCCTTGAGTGGGGTGGGCCCGTGCGCATGCTTTTGAGGTGCCAGGGATCATTCGGCGAGCCGCTGGAACCCCTTGTGGCAGTGTGAGGGGCCCGTGCGCGTGATGCTGGGGATGTGCATGGACCATTTGGCAAGCCGATGGGACACTGCTGTGAGGACACTGGGGCCCGTGTGATCGCTTGGGAGGTGCCAGGGACCATGTGGAGAGCCGCTGGGACCGGCGTGAGGTCGCTGGAGACCCTGGTTCGCTGGGGATGTGCCAGGGACCATTTGGCGGCCGCTGGGACACCACGTGATGTCGCTGGTGCCCCTGCGCGTGCTGGTGGTGCCAGGGACCATTTGGCGAGCAGCTGGGATTCCACAGCGATGTCGCTGGGGTTCGTCTTGGCGCTGGGGAGGTGCCAGGCAGCATTTGGTGCGATCGCTGGAGCCCTTGAAGTGTCGCTGGGCCCGATGCACATGCTGGGGAGGTGCCAGAGACCTTTTTATCAAGCGATTCGGGCTCCAGCGGGGGGTCAGCTGGGGCGTCTTGGGTGAGTGAGGTGCCAGAGACCATTTGGCAAGCCGATGGGACCCTCTTGAGGGTCACTGGGGCCCTTGCAATCACTTGGGAGGGCCAGGGATCATTTGGTGAGCCACTCAGACCCAGCGGGTCTCTGGGCCTGCACGTGCTGGGTAGGTGCCAGGGATCATTGGTGAGCCGCCCGGAACCCGTGAGAAGTCTTAGGGGCCCGTCTTGGCGTGCTGGGATGTGCATGGACCATTTGGCAAGCCGATGGGACACTCTTGGCGAGGACACTGGGGCCCGTGTGATCGCTTGGGAGGTGCCAAGGACCATGTGGAGCCGCTGGGACCCTGCGTGAGGTCGCTGGAGACCCTGCGTTCGCTGGGGATGTGCCAGGGACCATTTGGCGAGGCAGCTGGGACACCCAGCGATGTCGCTGGGCCCGTGCACTTGCTGAGGAGGTGCAGGGGACCTTTTATCAAGCCGCTGGGTCTCCGCGCAGGTTGGCTGTGGCTGCGTGTGCTGGTGAGTGCCAGGGACCATTTGGCGCCGTTGGAGTTCCAGCGATGTCGCTGGGGTTCGTGCTTGCGCTGGGGAGTTGCCAGGCACCATTTGGTGAGGCAGCTGGAACCCGTGCAGTGTGGCTGGGCCCGTGCACATGCTGGGGGAGGTGCCAGAGACCTTTTATCAAGCCGCTCGGGCTCCGGGGTCGCTGGGACACGTCTTGGCGCTGGTGGTGCCAGGGACCATTTGGCAAGCCGATGGGACCCTGCGTGAGGTCACTGGGGCCCTTGCAATCACTTGGGAGGCCAGGGATCATTTGGCGAGCCACTCGGTTGTGGCGTGGTCTCTGGGCCCCCTTGCACGTGCAGGGTAGGTGCCAGGGGACCATTTGGTGAGCAACTCGGACCTTGAGGTCTGTGGGCCCCGTGCGTGCTCTGGGGGTTGCCAGGGACCCGTTTGGCGACCGCTAGATCCCACACAGTCGGTGGGGCCTGGGTGCGTGCTGGGGTGGGAGCCAGGCATCATTTCGCACCCGCTGGGACCCCCCGCTGTTGCTGGGCCCGTCTTGGCGCCCTGGGGAGGTGCCAGGGAACATTTGGAGAGCCGCTGGGACCCTCAGTGAAGTCCCTGGAGCCCAAAACTTTCGCTGGGGATGTGCCAGGGACCATTTGGCTTTAAGCCGCTGAGACACAACACGATGATGTCGCTGGGGTTCGTGTGCTCGCTGGGGAGGTGCCAGGGACCATTTGGTGTGAAGCCTGGACCCAGCGTTGGTCGCTGGGGCCCGTCTTGGCGTGGTGGTGAGCTGCCAGGGACCTTTTGGCGAGCAGCTGGGACCCCTTGCAGGGGTCGCTGGGCCCGTCTTGTCTGTGGGGGAGGTGCCAGGGACCTTTTTTCGAGCAGCTGGGGCACCCTCTGGTTCGTTGGGGCACATCGTCGCTGGTGAGATGCAGGGACCATTTGGCAAGCCGCTGGGACACCCTGCGTTATGTCGCGGGCCCCTCTGGCGTTCTGGTGAGTGCCATGGACAGTTTGGCAAGCGCTTGGACCCGAAGTCGCTGGGGATTGTCTTGCGCTGGGGAGGTGCCAGGGACTATTTGGTGAGCCGCTGGGATGACCCCGCGCGGTCGCTGGACCCCCTTCGCGCGTTGGGTGGGTGCCACAGACCATTTTATTTGTCGATCCGCTGGGACCCCGGTCGAAGTTGATGGAGCCCGTGCGGCGTGGTGAGGTTGTGCCAGGAGCATTTGCGAACCGCTGGGACCCAGCGAAGTGGCTGGGGCCCATGGCGTGTTGAGGGATGTGCCAGGAAGCATTTGGCGACCTCTGGGACCCTTGGGTCGCTAGGGCCCGTCGCGATCGCTGGGGATGTGCCAGGGGCGTTTTGCGAGCGCTGGGACACCAGCGATGTCGCTGGGCCCGATGCACTGCGCTGGGGAGGTGCCAGGACCTTTTATCAAGCCGCTGGGTCTCCACGCAGGTTCGCTGTGGCGTGTGCGCTGGTGAGGTGCCAGGGACCATTTGGCGACCGTTGGGATTCCACGCGATGTCGCTGGGGTTCGTGCGGCGCTGGGAGTTGCCAGGCACCATTTGGTGAGGCGCTGGAACCCGTGCAGTGTCGCTGGGCCCCGTGCACATGCTGGGAGGTGCCAGAGACCTTTTATCAAGCCGCTCGGGCTCCACGCGGGGTCGCTGGGACACGTCTTGGCGCTGGTGAGGTGCCAGGGACCATTTGGCAAGCCGATGGGACCCTGCGTGAAGATCACTGGGGCCCTTGCAATCACTTGGGGGCCAGGGATCATTTGGCGACCACTCGGACCCCCAGCGTGGTCTCTGGGCCCTTACGTGCAGGGTAGGTGCCAGGGACCATTTGGCGAGCAGCTCGGACCCAGCGGGTCTGTGGGCCCGTGCGTGCTCTGGGGAGTTGCCAGGGACCGTTTGGCGACCGGCTAGATCCCCACGAAGTCGGTGAGCCTGGGTGCGTGCTGGGGTGGAGCCAGGCATCATTTCGCACCCGCTTGGACCCGCCCGCTGTTGCTGGGCCCGTCGCAGCCCTGGGGAGGTGCCAGGGAACATTTGGAGAGCCGCTGGGACCTCAGTGAAGTCCCTGGAGCCCAAGCACTCGCTGGGGATGTGCCAGGGACCATTTGGCAAGCCGCTGAGACACAACACGATGTCGCTGGGGTTCGTGCTTTCGCTGGGGAGGTGCCAGGGACCATTTGGGTGTGAAGCCTGGACCCAGCGGGGTCGCTAAGGGCCCGTCTTGGCGTGGTGGTGAGTGCCAGGGACCTTTGGCGAGCTGCTGGGACCCCGCCCGGGTCGCTGGGCCCCGTCGTCTGCGGGGGAGGTGCCAGGGACCTTTTTTTGAGGCCGCTGGGGCACCACTCTGGTTCGTTGGGGGCACATCGTCGCTGGTGAGGTGCAGGGACCATTTGGCAAGCCGCTGGGACCTGCGTTATGTCGCGGGGCCCCTGTGGCGTTCTGGTGGTGCCATGGACAGTTTGGCAAGCCGCTTGGACCCGCGGGTCGCTGGGGGATCTGGGATGCGCTGGGGAGGTGCCAGGGACTATTTGGTGAGCCGCTGGGACCCCAGCGGCCCAGTCGCTGGGCCCGTTAAGCTCGCGTTGGGAGGTGCCACGGACCATTTGTCGATCCGCTGGGACGATGCGAAGTTGATGGGGCCCGTCTTGGCGTGGTGAGGGTGTGCCAGGGAGCATTTGCGAACCGCTGGGACCCTTGTGGTCGCTGGGGCCCATCGCGCGTGTTGGGGATGTGCCAGGAAGCATTTGGCGAGCCTCTGGGACCCCTACGAGGTCGCTGGGGTCCGTCACGTCGCTGGGATGCCAGGGACGTTTTGAAGCCGGGCTGGAACCCCACCGAAGTCGCTGGGGCAGATGCATGCTGGGGATGTGCTTGGGACCATTGTGAGCAGCTCAGACCACGCCTGGGGTCTCTGTGGCCCGTGTGCGTGCTGAGGGAGAATGCCCGCGGACCATTGGAGCAGCTGGGGACACCACGCCCGATGTCGCTGGGGTTAGTGCACGAGCTGGGGAGGTGCCAGGCACCATTTGGTGAGCAGCTGGAACCCGGCGCGGTGTCGCTGGGCCCGTGCACATGCTGGAGATGTGCTTGGGACCATTTGGCGAAGCAGCTCGGGACCACGCACAGGGTCTCTGTGGCCCCGTATCGCGTGCTGGGGAGGTGCCAGGGACCATTTGCGAGTTGCTGGGACACCACGTGATGTGGCTGGTGCCCCAGCGTTCGCTGGGATGTGCACCAAGGGACCATTTGGCGAGCCGCTGGGACACCACGATGTCGCTGGGCCCCGTGCACACGCTGGGGATGTGCTTGGGACCATTTGGCGAGCAGCTCGGACCACGCACAGGGTCTCTGTGGCCCGTATGCGTGCTGAGGAGGTGCCAGGGACCATTTGGCGGTCGCTGGGACACTGCGTGATGTCGCTGGTGCCCCCGCGTTCGCTGGGGATGTGCCAGGGACCATTTGGCGAGCTGCTGGGCCCCGTGCACCGCTTAGGGAGGTGCCAGGGACCTTTTATCAAGCCGCTGGGTCTCCACGCAGGTTACCGGCTGGGGCACGTGTGCGCTGGTGAGGTGCCACGGACCATTTGGCGAGCCGCTGGGACACCACGCGATGTCGCTGGGGTTCGTGCGCGAGCTGGGGAGGTGCCAGGCACCATTTGGTGAGGCAGCTGGAACCCAGCGCGAGTGTCGCTGGGCCCGTGCACATGCTGGGGAGGTGCCATGGACATTTTTCAAGCCGCTTCGGGGCTGCGGGTCGCTGGGGCCGCGTCTTGGCATCTGGTGAGGTGCCAGGGACCATTTGGCGAGCCGCTGGGACACCCGCAGCGATGTCGCTGGGTCTGGATGCGCGTGCTGGGAAGGTGCCAGGGACCATCTGGCCAGCAAATCGGACCCAGCGGGTCGCTGGACCCACGTCGTGTGCTGGGGATGGGCAAGGGACCATTTGGCAAGCCGCTGGGACCCTGCGCGAAGTCGCTGGGCCCTGTGCGCGCTGGAGGGGGCCGGGACCATTTGGTGATCGCTGGGACCCCGGCTGGGTCGCTGGGCCCGTCTTGGCTGAGGAGGTGCCAGGGACCATTTGCAGGCTGCTCCGGACACCATGCGGGGTCTCTGGGGCCGATGTGCATGCTGGGAGGTGCCAGGGATCATTTGTCGAGCAGCTGGGACCCCACAAAAGTCGATGGGGCCCGTGTCCGTGCTGGGGGTGCCAGGGATCATTTGGCGAGCGGTGGAACCCCGCCGCGAAATCGCTGAGGAGCCGTCTTGTATCAGGGGAGGTGCCAGGGACCATTTGCAAGCCGCTGGGACCCCTCGCAAAGTTGCTGGGACACGTGCGCACGCTGGGGATGTGCCAGGGACCATTTGGCGAGCCTCTGGGACCCAGCAATGTCGCTGGAGCCCTGTGCTTGCTTTGGAGGTGCCAGGGACCATTTGTCGAGCAGCTGGGACACTGCAGCGATGTCGCTGGGGCCCCTGCTGGTGAGATGCCAGGGACAGTTTGGCAAGTCGCTTGGAGCACGGGGAAGTCTCTGGTGTTCGTCTGAGCAGGGGAGGTGCCAGGCACCATTTGGTGAGCAGCTGGAACCCCGCAGTGTCGCTGGGCCCGTGCATGCTGGAGATGTGCTTGGGACCATTTGGCGAAGCAGCTCGGACCACGCTGAGGGTCTGTGGCCTGTTGTCGTGCTGGGGAGGTGCCAGGGACCATTTGGCGAGTTGCTGGGACACCCGTGATGTCGCTGGTGCCCCGCGTTGCTGGGGATGTGCCAGGGACCGTTTGGCGGGCAGCTGGGACACCACGCGATCGCTGGGCCCGTGCACGCTGGGGATGTGCTTGGGACCATTTGGCGAGCAGCTCGGGACCCACAGGGTCTCTGTGGCCCGTGTGCGTGCTGAGGAGGTGCCAGGGACCATTTGGCGAGTCGCTGGGACACCACGTGATGTCGCTGGTGCCCCCGCGTTCGCTGGGGATGTGCCAGGGACCATTTGGCGAGCTGCTGGGCCCCGTGCACACGCTAGGGAGGTGCCAGGGACCTTTTTATCAAGCCGCTGGGTCTCCACGCAGGTTCGCTGGGGCACGTGTGCGCTGGTGAGGTGCCACGGACCATTTGGCGAGCCGCTGGGACACCAGCGATGTCGCTGGGGTTCGTCTTGCGAGCTGAGGGTGCCAGGCACCATTTGGTGAGGCAGCTGGAACCCGCGAGTGTCGCTGGGCCCGATGCACATGCTGGGGAGGTGCCATGGACATTTTTTTCAAACGCTCGGGCTGCATCGCGGGGTCGCTGGGGCACGGCGCTTGGTGAGGTGCCAGGGACCATTTGGCGAGCCGCTGGGACACCACGCGATGTCGCTGGGTCTCGTGTGCACGTGCTGGGGAGGTGCCAGGGGACCATCTGGCCAGCTCGTCGGACCCAGGGGTGGCTGGAGCCGATGCGTGTGCTGGGGATGGGCAAGGGACCATTTGGCAAGCCGCTGGGACCCTGCCTTGAAGTCGCTGGGCCTATGCGCTGGAGGGGCCAGGGACCATTTGGTGATCCGCTGGGACCCCGCGCTGGGTCGCTGGGCCCCGTGCGCGCGCTGGGGAGGTGCCAGGGACCATTTGCGAGCTGCTCGGACACCGCAGCAGGGGTCTCTGGGGCGATGTGCATGCTGGGGAGGTGCCAGGGATCATTTGTCGAGCAGCTGGGACCCACAAGAAGTCGATGGGGCCCGTGTCCGTGCTGGGAGGTGCCAGGGGATCATTTGGCGAGCGGTGGGACCCCGCGAAATCGCTGAGGCCGTGCGCGCCTCAGGGGAGGTGCCAGGGACCATTTTGCAAGCCGCTGGGACCCCTCGCAAAGTTGCTGGGGCACGTGCGCACGCTGGGGATGTGCCAGGGACCATTTGGCGAGCCTCTGGGACCCCGCGCAATGTCGCTGGAGCCCCTGTGCTTGCTTTGGAGGTGCCAGGGACCATTTGTCGAGCCGCTGGGACACCACGCGATGTCGCTGGGGCCCCTGCTGGTGAGATGCCAGGGACAGTTTGGCAAGCCGCTTGGAGCACGCGAAGTCTCTGGTGGTGCGCATGAGCAGGGGAAGTGACAGGGGCCATTTGGTGTGACGCTGGGACCACGCGGCGGGGTTGCTGGGCCCGTGCACTGCGCTGGGAGGTGCCAGGGACCTTTTGGCGAGCCGCTGGGACTCCGCCTGGTCGCTGGGGTCCGTCTTGCGCGCTGGGGATGTGCCAGGGACCATTTTCGAGCCAGTGGGACCTTGCGAGTCGCTGGGGCCCGTGCTTGGCGTGCTGCTGAGGTGCCAGGGACCATTCGATGAGCCGCTGGGATACCACGCGATGTCGCTGGGGCCCCTGTCGCGTGCTAGTGGTGCTAGGGACAGTTTGGCGGCCGCTTGGACCACGCTGTCAAGCTCGGGATGGATCGCGGGCGGCGCTGGGAGGTGCCAGGGACCTGGCGGGCCGCTGGGACTCCACGCCGTCGTGTCCTGCATCGCTGGGGAGGTGCCAGGGACCATTTGGTGAACGCTGGGACCTCGGCGAGGTCACTGGGGCCCGCGGCGGTCGCTGGGGATGTGCCAGGGACCGTTTTCGAAGTCACTGGAACCCCACGCCAAAGTCGGCTAGCACGGGCGCATGCTGGGGATGTGCTTGGGACCATTTGGCGAGCAGCTCGGACCACGACAGCGTCTCTGTGGCCCGATGTGCGTGGGAGGTGCCAGGACCATTTGGCGAGTCGCTGGGACACCACGTGATGTCGTGGTGCCGCGCGCGTGCAGTGCCAGGGCAATTTTTCGCCGCTTGGTTGGACAAGTTGCTGGGGATCGTCTGGCGCTCGCTGGGAGGTGCCAGGGACCATTTGATGATGGTGGGACCCGCGGGGTCGGTGGGCCCAATCGGCGCCACGCTTGGTGAGGTGCCAGGGATCATTCGGCGAAGTCGCTGGAACCCAGCAAGTCGCAGGGGGGCGTCTGCGTGCTGGGATGTGCCAGGGACCATGGAGAGCCGCTGGGACCCCGCGTGAGGTCGCTGGAGACCCCGCGCTCGCTGGGATGTGCCAGGGACCATTTGGCGAGCCTTCTGGGTCACCCGCCGATGTCGCTGGGCCCGTGCGGCACACGCTGGGGAGGTGCCAGGGACCTTTATCAAGTCGCTGGGTCTCCACGAGGTTCGCTGGGCACGTGTGCTTGGTGAGGTGTAAGGGACCATTTGGCGAGTCTGGGATACCACGCGATGTCGCTGGGGTTCGTGTGCGGCGCTGGGGATTTGCCAGGCACCATTTAGTGTGAGACGCTGAACCCCGCGGTGTGGCTGGGCCCTGCACATGCTGGGAGGTGCCAGGGACATTTTATCAAGCGCTCTGGCTCACGCTGGGTCGCTAGCACGTGCGCGCTGGTGAGGTGCCAGGACCATTTGGCAAGCCGATGGGGACCCTGCGCGAGGTCACTGGGGCCCCTTGCAATCAGTTGGGATGGCCAGGATCATTTGGCGAAACCTCCGGACCCCGCTGGTCTCTGGGCCTTGCGTGCTGGGTAGGTGCCAGGGACCATTTGGCGGTAGCTCAGACCCCGCTGGGTCTGTGGGGCCCCGATGCGTGCTCTGGGAGTTGCCAGGGGACCATTTGGCGAGCCGCTGAGACACAACACGATGTCGCTGGGGTTCGTGCCGCTGAGGGGAGGTGCCAGGGACCATTTGTTTGAAGCCCGCGCCTGCGTCACGCTGGGAGGTGCCAGGGACCTTTTTCGAAAGCTGGGGCACCACCTGGTTCGTTATATTACGCGTGCGCTGGTGAGGTGCCAGGGACCATTTGGGAAGCGCTGGGACACCACGCTTATGTCGCGGGGCCCCTGCGTGTTCTGGTGAGGTGCCATGGACAGTTTGGCGCCGCTTGACCACCGCCGAAGTCGCTGGGGATCGTCTGGCGCGCTGGGGATGTGCCAGGGACCATTTGGCAGCCGCTGGGTCACCACGCTGATGTCGCTGGGCCCGCGGCACACGCTGGGGAGGTGCCAGGACCTTTTTATCAAGCATGGGACCCGCGACGGGTCGCTGGGGAGCCCGTGGTGCTGGTGAGGTGCCAGGGATGATTCGGCGGCTGCTGGGACCCCGGGCGGGTCGCTGGGCCCGATGCCAGCACTTGGGAGGTGCCAGGGACCATTTGGGAAGCCGCTGGGACACTGCAGCTATGTCGCTGGGCCCCGCGTGTTCTGGTGAGGTGCCATGTATAGTTTGGCAAGCCGCTTGACCACGCGGTAATCGCTGGGGATCGAAGCACGCTGGCAGGTACCAGGGACCATTTGGTGTGGCTGGGTCCCCGCGCGGTCGCTGGGCCACGTAATGCCGCGCCCCAAGGGAGGTGCCTGGGACATTTTAGCCGGCTGGAACCCCTGCGTGGCAGGGCCAGTCGCAGCGATGCTGGGGAGGTGCCAGGGACCATTTGAGAGCCGCTGGGACACTACACGCTATGTCATGAGCCCTCGTGTTCCTGATGAGTGCATATGGTTGATTTGGCAAGCCCGCTTGGACCCTTGTGATGAGTAAGCGCTGGGGATCGTAAGCTGGCGAAGTACCAAGGACCATTTTGGTGTGTGCTTCTGTGATTTTGTGGCAGGGGTGCTGGGCCACATGTGCGCTGGGAGGTGCCTGGGACATTTTAATCGAAGCGGCTGGAATCCCGCATTGGTCGCTGGGGCCGAGAATGCGCATGCTGGGAGGTGCCAGGGACCATTTGTCGAGCAGCTGGGATGCCAGCGTGTGGCTGGGTCCTAAGCGTGCTAGTGAGTGCAAGGACCACAGCAGCTGGGACCCTCACGTCGTAGGCCCGTGCAGCGCTGGAGAGGGCCAGGGATCATTTGGTGACTGCGGGATTGTGCCCGGGTCTCTGAGGAGTTCGTGTCTGCGTGCTGAGGAGGGTGCGAGACCATCTGGCCAGGCAATGAACGGCCTTGAGGGTTGCGAGGTTGCTGAGCCCGTCTTGTGGTTTTAATAACTAACCCCAT